>CM071803.1:37228176-37353218 GCA_036559045.1 Platycarya longipes | reverse complement strand
AGAAATGAAAATATGTCTTATAATCCTTAATTAGACACTTGGGCTAAGTTTAGAATAAAGAAAAACATTTCACTTGAAACATTATTCAGCATCCCTTTTTTTTTCTTTACTTTATTTTGTGAACTATGTAACGGAAAAATAATAGAAGTAATTTTATATTCCTATTGATGATAGAGAAGCTCTAGACTTTAACAATCCAAAAGTCCGTTGTACCAAAAGCATCAATGACACACCAATGAAACACCTACACACACACACACACACATATATATACATATACATATAGCAAAAAGCCACTGAAAAAACTCAATAAGAAAGCCCAGAATCCCAAAACCTTAACAAAGAAATAGAAAATGTACAATACCACAAAAACCTTTAATAAACAAAGAGCATAAAAGAAGGCTACTTGTTCCTACATAATTACTAGTTGCGCCGGTCACTTGTTCTACATCATCATTACACACACAACACCTATATTTTGTTGGAAGGTAATTAGACTAGGCCATATATGAAAAATTTGTGCGTTGGACATGTAATTGATGCTTCAGAATAGACAATTATTTTCTAACATTAGATGTGGTAGTAAGGAACAACATTATTTCGAACAATTCAATTAAGAAAATCAGAAAGATTACAAACGATAGACTCGATTTCACTCTTTACTAGTTTATCTTATTATACAAACGAACATCATTGTCTGTGGGTCAAAACTCCATTTTTCGAAAGCTTGAATCAGAAAGACATACAACCCCAACAAATCAGAAAAAAGAACAGAGAAGAAACGGTGAGTGATTAATGTTTTAAGATGTTTAATTAATCGCCATTGCACAGAACATGCAGTCGCCAAATAAGGAAGACCTTGGTTTGTGCTTCCCTTTACCTTTATGTAGAATTGATGTAGATGCAGCTACCTTGGTAGATGAGTCACACAATTCTCTGGTTGCCTTCTCGGTAACAGAAAGGTTTCCATGTTTCTGTGGTGTTACCACAATTTGAGCTTCTTCCTCTTCTTTCAAGAACCCTAGGAATGGAGTTCTCGACTTCTTAGATTGGCTTCTTTCCAATTTCACGACTTTCTCATCTACCGCCATTGATTGATACTGTAACACGTCTTTGCAAAATTGAAATCAGAAAAACCATTAGGAAAATCGATGGAGAAAGAGCAAGAGAGAGAAGCGAGAGTTACAAAGAGAGAGATCGATGGAGCCAAAATTTTGAAAGACAAAC
This sequence comes from Platycarya longipes, assembly GCA_036559045.1. Lineage (NCBI taxonomy): Eukaryota > Viridiplantae > Streptophyta > Magnoliopsida > Fagales > Juglandaceae > Platycarya > Platycarya longipes. The sequence continues at coordinate 37,351,991 of CM071803.1, read as the reverse complement.
TTACCGGCATCAGTGAGAATCCCAGAAGTTAGAGAGGAAAACTGACAGAGAAAGGAAGAGAGGAAAAATGGGGAAGAAACTGGGAAAATATGGCGCAGATAAAAATAAAAGTGGGCGACTTATGTAATAAGTGGAAAAAAAAACAAATAGATAAAAATAGCCAAAAATAGCTAATAAATTCCGGCGATATTACAATTTGTGACAGGTTTTGAACCAAAATTATAAAATAGCTTTTTTCAGGCGAGATTTAGCTCACCGGAAATAAAAAGTAGTCCTAAAAGCTATTTTTTCTTGTAGTGTGTGTGTGTGCGTGTGTGTGTATTTATGTATCAACGGTAGTACTACTGAAATCAAAGGAGTGGTTTACTTTTCTTTTTGGGTAAGTGAGTGGTTTAATTTTCTTCAGCACCACCCATGCAAGTTGCTGATAATGCTATCGTTATCCTTCCAAAAAAGAAGTTGGTGAAGATAGGTACGCATCGGCGTCCTATGGCCAGTGGACGGATCATAATCATGTAAACACAAAGGGAAATTTTCCACGAAAAGCTCATGGGGACTGGTTTGAGCGTTGAAAGTTGAGAAAACGCGGTTTCTGTCTATCCGAAATGTGATAACCGATATTTTTTTCCTCATTAAATTTTCATGTTTGAAATGATTATTTTTTTTTAGATTTATTTTAGTGATTCTTTGAAACTTTTTAAAAATATATTCACTATTTATTTTGGGGGTCTTGTGTAAGATATACATATATATATATATATATATATATATGAATTTCTAAATAAGCTTTGCTTGAGAAGTAGAGAGGTGCAAGTGAAGAGAAGTATTTTCTCATTTTTGGAGGGTTTCGGATTTAAAAGTGCGTGTGGAGAGATGTTACTTGCTAGAAAAAAATCAATTTGGACACTTGGCATATTTGCATAGTCCAATGAGATTACATAGAAAGGGGAGTTAGATAAGATTAGATTATATGAAAATTGGAAAGAAGAATTTTCCTTGAAAGTGAGCAATGATTTGGAGATAGAAAGAGAAGAAAATGACATATAGCTAACTTTATCTTTTTCTATCTAAGATCTCATCTTTTTAGCGTGTTGAGACAAGTGGCAATTGGGAGAAAAAGATGAAAACAAGCTTAACTTGGAAAAAAAAGGGGTAGCCGAAATTTACATGAGTTTGAGTGTATGACTTTTCTTTTTCATACATCATGACATGTGGGATCATATAGTTGATGATTAAGTAATTTTATAAATGAGTCAAATAAGATGGCTAAGAGGATTTGAGAGATACCTAACTTTGTCTTATCTTATATAGGAATTCATTCTTTGAAAAGATGACACATGGCAAATGAGGGAAGAAATAAGCAAACAAAAAACTAGAAAATGTTCTTAGTGAGTTTCGGTCATGAGGGATTATGTGGAAAGCATCTAAGTGCTTATAAGACTAATTGGGACACTTGGCACAAAGGGAACACTTGTCTAGGAATTTTAGTGAAACAAGTAAAGAATTTTGAAATAATATTCTAACTCAAATGAGGCAATCAGGTTAGGTAATTTGAGAAGCATAAACCAACTTTCTATTTTGTCATTTTGCTACTATATTTTAGTCTACTTCTTTAGCAAGAAATTGGACAAGTGGCTAGTGAATATTTGAAGGCAAAATTTAGATTTTTCCTTACTGAAATTTTGACTAAGATAGAAATAAAATGGAGGAAAAGGCAAGCCGAATGGAGTTTTGTCACATCCTTTAGGAATTTTCAAAATTGGGAAGTTTGGTCATGTCACATGCCACCTAAGTCTAAAGTGATATGAGTGTCCTAAGACCATAAGTGGATAATTCGCTTAATTTACATCAATTTTCAAAACTTGAGTCATTTATTTTCCCTTAAGGTGCCGACCAACACTCTTGTACACACTCACTTCTTTTTCCATTTGAAGCTCTCGGCCAAAACCCTCTCCTCACGTTCCATCTCTTATCTTCCTTCTCTCCACCTTCCAAACACTCCCTCTTGCTTACTTGTGTGGATTTCTTCAAGGAATTAGTGAAAATCTTGTCTCGCACAAGATTTCTTTAGTTGAGCTCTTAGAAAGTTGTAAGTGTTCTTATAACTTAACTTTAGCATTTATATATACATACATGATGAACTTGATATTTAGTATTCTACTTTAGTATATGTTTACTTGAATAATAGTTTTATCATTAGTGGTTGATAAGTAGTCCAAAAATATTTTATATTAGTATTTGATTTATAAGTGTTTAGGTTTTAATCTCCTTATGCTTATCTAAGGTGATAACTTAAGATTTGGCTCAAGAGATATTTTAGAGATATAGGATGAAAAGTTTGAGGAAAGAAATCAAGGAATAAAATGGAGATTTGTGAAATAGGGCTTCAACTTGTGGCATGATATGTTTAAAAACTAGGAATTGAAATTTTGAGATTTAGAGTTCTCAGCCATAGAGTAATTTTGGGAAAAATACTGAGTTTTGTTTCCTTATGGATGATATGATTATAAATTAGATTTTTAGAGAAAATAGGAAAGTATATCCTTTGAATTTGAGAAATAGTTAATGATATGTGATTGGTTTAAAATGAATATTATATAGTGAAGAGGAATTGAGGAAAATAATTTATAAGGCATGATTGATGTTTTCGGCCTAAACTATTTTAAGGTTAGGATTTATTTGTTTTATTTTCCTCTTTATTAGAATATTCATGATGTATTTGAAAAAATTCATAAGTACATGTTTAACATGTATATGCTATGATTTGGTAAATGCATGCTTATACATCGCATTAATTATGCCCCATATATAAAAAAGTCTAAGTTTGCATGCATTTTTATTCACATGAAAAGTTTCATGATTTGAATTATCATGGTTTTTCAAAAGGAATAAGATCAAGAATAAGAAAAAAATGAAAAGATATGTCACGACGGTGAAAATGATTCGATCTGCCGGATGACTAACATGCTGACGATGAAGGCGTTTCGATCTTCTTTCAAACAATGAGAAGCTATGTCATGACAGTGAAGACGATTCGATCTACCGTATGACTGACATTATCAAAAAAACTAACTAAAAGGCATCTCAATTTGCCGTTATGCTAAGAAATCCGACGATAGAGATGTTTCAATCTGCCATCGTTATTAAGGAAAAGTCATTTCAGAACGATAAAGGCGATTCGATCTATCAGATGACTGACATGAACAAAGGACTTAACGGTGAAGGCGATTCAATCTGTCATCATACTTAAGAATAAAAATGACAGTGAATGTGATTCAATATGCTGTCATTTCAAGAATAATAAGAATATAAACAAAGACATGTAATGTTAATAACTTTTCAAAAAGAAATGACATGCATATGAAAAGTTTTGTTTACGTGTCAAAGAAAGTCTTTTCATGAAAACATGACGATTTTCACTAGAAGTACATCATGCATAAGTCATCTCATGAGTCTCATGATCATGATATACATATTTGTTTATCTGTATATATATTGACGATGTTTTTATTACGTTATTTGTGCACTTACTAGGATTTTACGAAATCTCACTATTTTAATTTTTACCTATTATTCCTTACGAAATTATAGACATTAATGCAAGAATAAGTGGGTCAATACAAGACCCAGTTTACTCGGGAAATTCTGAGGAACCCCTGAAAGTGAAAAGGGGTAATTATGCAATTGCTCTTTTGGGTTATAGAATAATAATGTGTATTGGTAAGAATTTGGTGCATTATATTTTATGTTTTATAAAATTATGGGTTTTAATATAGTTAACTATGTGATATTCACAAAGATTTAGATTTATTTATCGATTATTTGGAATCTACCTTACTCCGCCACAATATACATTTTATACTACTAATAAGTTAGGTACATGAACATTATTTTCGACATAAATTTGGATTATATAGCCTAGTGTTATATGTCCCGACACTTCAATTTATGTTAAATCCCAAACATAAATTTAGAGACGTCACACGAAGAATGGTACCCCATTAAACTCTCAAAGTTGCTTTGACTAGAAAAAATGCAAGTAATTGTCCAGTGATAATATACTGATCCCAAATATCATTCATATCCCATTTAGAACACGCGAAGACAGAACTCAAAGGAATTCTGAGGTTGGCAACTTCCACTTGCTAGACAAAACAAATAAAGGGGTTGGGGTCTTTCACATGAACTGCGCTACAAGAATGTAGGTATATACGAATTAGCTATGGGCGGGATGACATGTATTGTGCTCTGTACAGTGTGATCTTCGGATAACCTCGAATGAGTCAAAATTCCGTTTAAGCCAATCGTCTTAAGTACTATTCGTCCCTAACCTTAAACTAATAGTACTTCAACACAATAGATCTTTAAATTTGGACTAAATTGACATCAATATAATCTAAATTTAAGTTGGTTTAACATTCAAATACTAATTTTTAAACCATGAAATCTATTTCAACTCCAAACTTCTTTGTATATAAAATCCAGAGTCTTTTTTTAATTCAAAACCTCTACATGCAGGACCCACGTTCTAAATTATTTATCTTAAGTAGACTTTAAATAAAACATTCATTCGCCCATTTTAATCAACGTATTATTATTTATATAAAAATTAATTCATCTCGATTCAGCTTAAGGACCAGAAAACCCTTTCATTCCAACGAAACTATTGCATTTCATAATAAATTACGTACACTGAAATCGATCCCCCCACCCCCCAAAACCGAGAAATTTAATTGTATACTAATTAAATTTGGCAGTTAAGATTTATCGTTCGAAATGATTATTATGTTAGTTTCGATGATTATAAAAAAAACTTACTCATGGCTAATTATTTTTTAGAAAATGACTATTTTCTAGCGAAATAAATTTATTTTTGTAGTAAATAAATATTTTTAATATAAATAATCTATCACAAATACTTATTTTTCTTATAGTGAATCTAGTTGAGTTAAGCATGATGTTTGCATGACATATATATATATAGTAGTACTGGAGTTGTCTCAACTTCATGGATCGATCCATCGAGGCTACATAAACGCAACTAGCATATGAAAACTCCCAAATTTTCTGCTGTCCATGACTTGAAACATGATGACAAACCGGCGGTGGGCCGGCCGGATGTTGGAGGTCGACAGTAGTAAGGAATCTCGGCGTTGATCAAAAGTCAGCACTTTGTACACTTATGTTCATACGGTGACTCTTTCTGTGCTTGGGAATTAATCTGCTCAAACACGCGCGCACATAAACATAAATATATATATATATATATATATATATATATATATATAGGGAAGTTCTACTCATCTCACTAATTTGGATTCTCATGGATTTCGGTTTTTTTTTTTTATGAATGTTAAGTAAGTATTTTTAAATAATATTGTAATTTTTTTATATTTTAAAAAAATATTTTAAAATGTTAAAAATATCATGTAAAAAATATATATATCCAAAATGGGACTCATCGAGATGAAAGACAACAGAAAAAATAGCAATTTCTATATATATATATATATATATATATATATTATACAGCCAGTGATTTATACGCACGAAAAGTTTAATTCTACTGATTTCCAGCTTCTTTAAATTGCTGATCATGATATTCTATGAATCCATGATTCTCAGAGCTGCAAGAAAGACTATCCATTACTTAAAGATAACTTCTTATAATTATCGGTACTACGACTAGTCGACGATTTGAATGTACACCTACTGCAGAAGGAAAATTGTATCTGTAGTATTGAACAATTACATAGGTAGAAACCGACGTTAATGGTGACAACGCGGTCGCTAATTTAATTTCGGAAAGAAAATTTGGCAACTTTAATTAATTTTAGTCAACTTTAGTACTTAAATATCACGTCTTTTCATGATCATGCGTATATTTGACGTTTAATATTGTATAATATTGAATATTTTATATGTAATTAGAGTATTGATATTACTTTTATCAAAAGTCAAGTTAAATACAAAATTTAATGAATTTATCCAAAACGCAAATGTATTGAATTCAGTAAAGAGATCTCTTTTAGGAAGCTATGAGCTACATGTAACTAATTGATTTCATCCTTTAAATTTGAATGCCTAAAATTCATTCATTAAAATAATTTTTTATTATCTTTTAATATATTTATTAGATGAATAAATTATAAATATATTTATTGGTTTTATAATTTGTATTATTGAATTATTATTTTTATGAATCTAATGATTAATCCAATGTGAGATTATGATTAATAGAGAAGTTTTAGATTTATAAAAGAATACATTAATAAAACTAATGTGGATGCTCTAAACAAACTTTTTCAGAAATATAGTGCTATTACTTGACTTCTTAAAAATTAAAACAAATATATTATATATATGTATAATAAAATGCTATTACAATATTCAGTTGATGATATTTGTTTATGTAATTGATATTTGATTAATAATTAAATATGTCCTCTAATTATGAAACGCATGTACGTGATTAATTAGCCATTCGGTCCCTAATAAATATTTATTTCTATTTAATCATAATCATCGGACGTTTGAAGATACAAATGAAAACAGATTTAAAAAAAAAAAAAAAATTAAACTCTCATAAGGGATTTTTTTCTATATAAAAATAACAGCAAAAAAATAATGTTTACAAGTTTGATATATATATATATATATATATATATATATTCTATTATTAAATCAGTATGTTTATGTAAAACATGTTCGCATCACTTAAACAAGGAGACTTTATTGTAACATTTAAATTTTAAAATAATTCTGCAAATCAAATTATGTTATTAGGTGTCCTCTACATAGTGATCACTTGAAAATAAAAATTGTATATATATAGAGACAGTATAGTACTTGTGGCAACACTATCTTGTTTGTTTTTGCAATTGAGATGAAAAAAAAGTTGAAAATTGATTAAAATATTATTAAAATTTATATTTTTAATAATATTTTATTTTGAGATTTAAATTTTTTGAATTATTTATTTTATTTTATATGAAAATCTAAAAAAGTTGGAAATGTATTTTTATATAATGTATTATTATATTCTTTTTTAAAGTCAAATGTATTTTTATGTTATTTTGTAACCAAAGACCTGTTTGGCACAACACAATCAGTTAGTATTTCAGATGTTTTTTACTTTATTATTTCAAATATATGAAATGATGGAAAGATGTTCCATACTTATTTTTGAGATGATGTGACATATTGATATTTTGTTTTGTTTTGATATGACCCTACTATAGATAATAATAATGAATATGACCCAACAAAGGGTGATAATAGTTGATATAGCCCAACATTAAGTAAGAATTGTAAATACGGTCCTACCACAAGTAAGAATAATAGATACAATCCAACCACGGATAAGTGGATGGGCAATAAAGGATTATAATAGTGGATACGGTATGACCATTAGTTATAAATGTAGCACAACCTACTATGGGGATAAATGTGATATTTGTTTCAATGTGATATTATGAGAAAATAAAATTATGATGTTTCAAATTCGTTATGCCAAAAGATTCCGTTTTGGAAAAAAAGTTTATTTTCTGAAAAGCTTTGTTTTGATGTTTTGTAACAAGTTTAATTGTACATTTTTAAAGTAAAAGTTTTGTGTATTCTTTTTGAAAGAAAATTTTTGTTCTACATTCTGATGTAGAAATGTTCATGTTTACGTATTAGTACATATGCTTTGTTTATTTAGTTGTTGATAACTCACTCATATTTTTATAATATTTTTTTTTTCAGATAATTATGATGGTTTAGTTGGAGAGCAAAAGTAGGATGTGTTAATGATGTTGCTGATTATAGATGAATGAGTGTTCAATGGTACAAGTGATTATTAGAGAGTTTTTATTTAGAAAAATTATTATTTTATGTGATTTGAGTATTCTAAGATGTGGATATTTGGGAGTTTTATAGAATATATATATATATATATATATTGTATATTTGTAGATAATTTTAAGTAATACGAAACAATTTTTCGACTCCTGTATGATCGGGGTATTACGATATTATTTTATCTGTTGTGCTTTGGTGACAAAGATAAAATAAGTCAAACTAATTAATCTGATCTGCAGTTTGCATATACATTAAAGTTTTGTTTTAGAGAAATGATAGTCCCACAAACGAGATTTCCAGTTGGGAATCCCGATCGTGGGATATAAATTTTTTTTTTAATTTTTTTTTTTTACATAATAATTAAAATATATAAATTTTTAATTTTTTAATTTTTTAATTTTATTTATAATCATTAAGAAATATTAAAAAAAAATATAAAAGAAATGCAAAAGAGTATATAAAAAAAAAATCTTAACACTAGGCGGGATCCCTTGAGAAGTAAGAGTAGTAATACTCTTTGTTTTATATATATATATAGAGTGAAGTTTTGTGGCAATAAAAGAGCCATGTGACTGACTTGTTTTCTAGAACATGCTTGTTGTTTTTTGTCTTCTTCTACAAGACTTCACCGATCATAGCTTTCACAATTCATGTGGCACATGGCCCCCTATGTCTGGACTACTTTTCAAACTTTGTTTCTTGCTCTTTTCATTCTTCTAGTGCATAATTTATTTCTTGATTTTAGATATTAATATTAAGATATTTTATTTCATTGAGCAGACTAACAGTTTTATATAAAAGTGAAGGTCATTTGTTATATAAAAGTAAATCTCATTTGCTTAATCAGGTTTTATTGGCAAGGAAGTGACAACACAATCTACTAAAAAAAAAATTTAGAATGAATTATTTCTTATTTATAGTAAATCAAGCAATTTCTTTAATTTAAAATAGGTTTAAATAATTTCAAATACGTTAATATACTGTTGGTTTTCTATTTAATATCAAGAAATTAAAATCACTGGATGATAGTAGTTTGCAAAAAATTGTCTTAGTCTTAAAAGCTTATTGAGATATGATATTTATCGTTTAGATTTATATTCTAAACTAAAAATTCTAAAAGAAAGTTTACCATGTAGTAGAAAAGACTCCTATTCATATATTAAATTATATAAGATATTTGATTTTGTTCTAAATGCATGTACTATTGCTTACAAAATTTTATTGACAATATCTATTACTGTTGCTTTTATAGAAAGAAATTTTAAAAAAATTAAAATTGATAAAATCTTATTTAAGATCAATAATAACGTCATAGGAAAGATTATATGAACTAGCCATATTATCAAATCAGAATGAAATGTATATTAGAAAACTTGAATATAAAAATTAAATTAGACATTTTGCATCTCAAAAAGTAAGAAGAATAATTTTAAATAAAAATATATTTAGATATAACCTAGTTCCCATAAAAAAAAAAAGATATAACCAAATTAATTTGATATAAGAAAAAAGTTCTATTTTAACTTATCGTCCTAGAGCACTCTCATTAATTGTCCAAAATTAAAGAATAATTTTAGCCATTGTGAATGGTAATTTGGCTTTTGGCCCCCATATTGAAATAACCATTTTTTTATTTTATAACAATAAATTGGTTTTGACTATTTACATTAATTTTTTATATTGGATTATCTATTTATTAAGATAATTAGTAATGAATAATTAATAATTAAAAAATATTTAATTATTTGTAATTATTAATTTATTTTATTTTACCATATTTTATCATTCTACCTATTATATATTAATTAATAATCATATTTAAAAATTAATTAATAATCATATTCTATTTAAATTAAATTAATAATAAATATTTAAAAATAAATAAATCTATTTATTCCTCATCCAAGTACATTGTTTATTTAGAATCTACAACAGTACAATTGCTGCAAGACATCATCAACCTTTTACATCCCAGCCAAGAAGCATCTACTTTTTCATCTCTCGGGAGTGTTGGTGTTTCTTCAACAAATCATGTATAGAGGTGTATGCAATATGCAATACATTTACAAGGCTTGGGGCAGTGCTTGTGATCGAAATATATTTACATGAAGAGGAGAGAAAGAAAGAGAATAATAAAATAAGAATTTAAAAATTGATTTGGAGCTGCTAAATTTAGGATTTTATTTAGTGTCACTATTTATTTGGATCAAAATTTATGACTTTTAAATAATTTAATATAGATTTTCTTTTAGAGAAATTCTGCATGCAATCCCAAATACGGATTGCGTGCGCATGAATCCCCAAAATCCCTTCCCCTTCCCCTTCCCATTTCTGCTCCCTCCTCTTTTTAAACCCCCTCCCTCTTTAAAACCTAGCCCTTCTCTGTCTCTTTTGAAGTTCCAATTTTTAAAATCCATTATTGAATTGATTAAGTTTCAAAATCCATACCTTAATTCACGACATCCCTCCCTTTTTTAAAGCCCTAAATATGTGAAAATCATTCTAGATTAACAACCGATTAAAATTCAACTTCATCTAAGTTTGATTCACTACCATTGAGCTTCGAGCAGTACGGCTTTTTTTCCCTTCATTTATGGGGATTAATTTATTTTGATATTTTTCATTATGTTGCCCATGGTGGTGGGTAGACCTATTGCTTTCATGTTGTAGTTCAAGTGCACAATAAAAAAAAAATACAGAAAATTGATGACCCATAAAAATAGGGTGTTTTCAAGTTGTTTATTGATGAGAAGAAGTTGCTTGCTGCAACAAAGTTTGAAGGAACTTAATTAGCGAAATAAGGGATTATTTGTATTTATTTCTAGAATATATTGTGTAATATCCAATTTCTCATTTAGGCTAAAATATTTATTTTTAGAATTTATAATTATATTTTAAGGAGCTTTTGGAGTATAATCTCCCATAGAAATAAATCTTTGAGAATTTTAATAAGGTATCATCTAGAGAAATTATATTTGGGATTAGGAAGAGACATATTTCTAAAATTTGAGGGGAAAGTTCAAAGGGAAGTAATAGAACAAAACATTAAACACTTGGTGTGCCAAAACGAGATCTCGGGCTGGTCTGTTGAGTTTTGGTGTAACGAACATAACTTTCTCATGTGATGTCCAAATGAGGTGATTTCTATTCATATAGAATCTTAAGAGGCGAATATAAAATTTTTATGTTTTGGGTTTTCGAATATTCAGATTGGATAAATGACTTATTTAGACTGAAAGTGGACTGAGCTTGATTGGACAAAAACTAAAACCCGAAAACAAAGGGTGCTAGCACCTCACTCTATGTGCTTAAATTTGATTGGTTCTTTCCATTTATATGATTTGAAAATATGTGGGGAGGCATGTGAAAAATGGAGATAAGCCATGTAGAAGCCTTGGTTGGCAAGAAAACAAAAGGAAATAAATTGTGAACTCGGATTAGGTGTTCTCAGGTAAGTTTCAACGTGTTTTGGTAAATTAAGAATATATCTCTCATATGATCTCAGAATAAGGTGATTTAAAATCATATAAAATCTTAAGAGAATTATATAAAACTTTCATGTTTTGAGTTTTTGAAAGATCTAATTGGATAAAGGACTTTTTGGGATAGAAGTGACCAGATATACACCCCATTGGAAGATACCATCATGCTATCTTGTCTTTATCTTACATGTGTTGGAATTACTTGAGCCATTGATCAAGGAGATTTTTAGGTAGCTCAAAAATTGTCATTTGGATGGAAATATGACTCACCAAGCCTAAGGTTTATGGGTGATCATGAAACCACAAATCTAGGGACACATCACTCAATACGCTAAGGGAGGCTGCAGCAGACGGGTTCAACCATTTCCCCCCATACCTCTTGCCTCCAACGCCCCTCATGCCTATAAATAAATGCATGAGCTTCTCTTCTTTCCCCTTTAAAGATACCAGTCAGTCATTGTGAGAAAAAGTCAAAAAAAAAATACACAAAAACCCCCTTGCATCACCTAAGTACTAAAAGAGAGTTAATTAAGGGTATTGGAGAAGAAGTGGTGCAAAATCTATCCTAAGCATCAATTCAAGCTTGGAGAAAATTTTTAAGTGCATATATTAACTTAATCTTAACATAGAACAAGTGGTTTGGTGATTGGATTATGTTTGATATTTATTTAAGCTTAATCTTTGTTTATGTGTTAAGTTGAAACATATTGGATTTTGAAGTATAGAACAATTCTAGAAGAATTATGAGACCTTAGAAATATATTCTATGATGTTATTTGAAGAGAACTATGTCAAAACATGAGGTCTTAATTTGGAAAAAATTGAAGAAACAACTCTACTGAATTTCGGTCTTAGTAGGATTATTATTGGCAGCTTTAACACCTTTTGGTAATCGGGCATAACTTGTTCATTTAATGTTAGATTTAAATTATTCAAGAGGCTATGGAAAGCTAAGAGAAATGTCTACAACTTTGTTGTTATGAGTTGTAAGAGATAAGATTCAATCAGGAACGAAACTAGAATTGAAGTGGCAGATTTGAGTTTATCATAATAGGCATTGATTTTATTGGTGAATTTCTTCTAAAATTCTTAGTGACTTGATTTCTAATTTGAATGATATTTTAATAATTATGGTAAGTTTAGAAAATTTAGTTTATTTGGAAAATTTCAAGAATCATCATACAAGAAATTATTGAAAAATTAACCAAGAAAGCAATATAGTTTAAGCATGAGTTTATTTATGAAAGCTAAGGAAAATTTGACAAGTTGTATATGTGGATTTTAGCTTGATTTGAATAAGAAGAAAATGAGGTTTGATTATCTATAGGATTTGGTTAGCTTTGATGTGTGAATATTTTAATAATTTATTTAATTGTTAAGTATTATTCGTTATGTTTTGACATTATGAATTGTTGTGACGTAAAATGCATGTACATGTGATGTATGCTATTATGAAATATTCTCATATGTTATGAGCTTTATAATGACATAAAATATGCATATCATAAGTTTAAGGTTATGTTACATTATATTTCGTCACATATAAGTGTCGTCATAAGTCATGACGTCTGTTATAAAAAAATACATTAAGAAAACTTTACAAGTGAAAAGAAAGAAGTTAGTCACGTTATGACGGGGATGACGATATGTAATGCCCGTATGATTGACGTGCCGACAGGGACGGAGATATGTAATGCCTGTTGTAAAATAAGAATCATGTCACGACAGAGACGGCGATACATAACACTTGGACGACTAACATGGTTTCATAAGATAAGTGTCATGTCATGACGGGGACGGAGATACGTAACGCTTGGAAGATTGACACGAGACTCGTTACGACAGGGACGACGATACGTAACGCCCGGAAGACTGACGAGTTATATGTATAGATAAGCTGACGCGTTATGCTAAGAAACTCGACGGGGATGGCGATACGTAACGCCCGTCGAGGTTCAGATAAAAATGGCCCCTATAAGCAAGACTTATAAGAATAAAAATTATAAGAAAAGAATAAGAAGTCCATGCATGGTATAAGATTGTTTAGAAAGAGAGACATTAGTATATGTCTATATAAGGAATAAATCTAAGTCATGCACAAGTCACATGAAGCATGCCATATATGCATATTCTGGCTGTTTGGATTGTATGTGATTATTTTACGATACTTATACTTTTATTAAATTAAGTATGTACTTACTGAGATTTACAAGAAAATCTTATTCTTGTATGTTTCTTTTCTTTTTAGAATTTAAATTTCGTTGTAGGGTGTGATGACGGCCATGAGCTAGGTCTCAGTTGCTCGAGAGACCCAGAGAAACTCTGAGGAGATCCCCGGAATACTCTCTCTCCATAGAAATTTTGACTCAGTTAATAGTAGTAAGGACAGATATCGGCATGGCACCGAGTTTCCCGAATTGAAGAAAGAGCCTAGGTGGCCCTAAGATGATATTTTTGATAAGTTTGTATATAATTTGAGAACTGAGAAAACTAACTGGATTAAGCATGTAAGGATACAATATTATTTTACGAATGAACGACATGGATATTAAGATTTTGTGTCACCATGTGATCTCTAGAATTTAATTTTATTCATAACTTGTATTGCATTGCATGTGCCAATAAATCTAGGTGTATGCATTGATTTACGATAAGTATGAGGGTGAGTAGCCTAGCGTTACTTACCCTAACACTTCAATTTGCGTTGAATTATTAACGAAAATTGGAGATGTCACATTTTTTTTTTTGTCTTGTTTCATGATAAACTAATTTACGTGGTCGGCAGCCAAGGGAGAAGGATATGACGTCGACTGTGCCAAATGGAGCTTGAAAATTGGCCGACAAAGTTGGAGTTTCATGCTTGGCTGTATTAAGTGTTATGTGAAGAGAGAGAATCAAAAGGAAGATAGTTCTGTCGAACTTGCAGGGAAGAAGATAAAGTGAGGGTAGTTTTGACATTTGCTCAAAATTACAAGAACGACATAAAAATCCATTTGGTGCGCACGTAGGCCCCCAACGGATTCTGTATATAACACGACCTTTTTTTTAAGTCTTAATAATTAAATTTTAATTATGAAAAATGCTAAACATCGCTCTCATTGGGAACCCAATGAGATGGCTTTTTTTTAGTTTTTTTATATGATTTTTTAATAAGTTTTTTAAAATAGTATTATGATTTTTTTATATTTTTAAAAAATATTTCAAGATGTTAAAAAAATCATATAAAAAAACTATATATCTTTTACATAATTTTTTTAACATTTTTTTTAAAATATAAAAAAATCACAATATTATTTTAAAATACTTATTAAAAAATCATATAAAAAAAAACTAAAAATAAAAAAAATAAAATCCTCTCATCGGGATCCCAATGGATGCCAATAAGAGAGACCCTTAGCATGACCCAATTTTTATTCAATTTAACTTTTCATGAATCTAATAAAAATGCTCTTTAACCGCCTCAAAACTTGGGCGGCATGCCGTGCCATATGCGCACAATCTAGAGTACCATTGCAGACTGCAGTGCACTTATCTTAATGGTTTCTAATGATCGCAATATATACATAAATACGGCTAGCAACCTACTGAATACAGGAAATTAACGTTATCTTCATTTTCTAGCCGATCTGAGAGCAGCACGCTCTTCTAGAAAATGGAGTTGAGGAAAACTTCTTATTTTTAAATGTAAAAAGCTAGGAATAAACGTTAGAAACAAGCGGCAGACTAATGCTAACTAATAATCTGTGGTGTTTAGTACCTGTTGTATACTATATAATATATGTGAGTTGAGAAATAAAGAAATAGATCTAAAACTGAAAGAAATGGATTTGAAACATTTTTTTTATCATATCATATCATTTGACGTTTATCTCTAACATTACTCTTTTCAGATACGGGCGAAATCATACAATGCGATTTATCATTTCATTACCGATCACTTGATTAAAAACAAAAACAAAAGAGTGAAAGCTACGTTTCTTGTCCAAAATTTAGCGCATTCACTGAAATTGTTTTTCACTCTAAACTACGTAATTTAAACATTAATATTTTTTCTTTCCATCTTTAATTTAGCTATATTTTCAATTTATATATTCAGTAATTAAAATTCGTCCAAAAATAGATCAAGAATTACACATGACTTAACTCAATCACAAAAATAAATTTTGACAAGAGTACTTGAATGATCAAATATAGGAATTAGAGAAGAAGAGGGAGGGAGGATCAAGTTCGGGATTATACATGGTTTAAGCAGCGTCGTTTTTTATTATTTTATTTTTTAAAACAAAATTGTAAAATGATGATATTTACTTCATTTAAGATCAAAAATTTCAAAATCTTTTCAAACTTATTATTATATTTTTTAAACCTCTATATAAAATATAATAAAAAACTCATTTTTTTCAAATTCCAAAATCACTTTTTCAAATCTCAAAATAAACTAACATTAAAAAAATATATTACCACAATATTTTATTCTTTTTTTTAACTTTTATTTTATCTCATCTTATTTTATCTCATCTCTAAAAATAAATAGAGCCTAAATTAAATAATAAGGTTTTTTACAAGAATAAAACAACAATACATATTATATCGACCGGTTTCGTGATTTGAATACAATTAATTAAACCGGATTTGGAACCAAACACGTCAGTTTCTAATGTTTTCAATTGAGACAGTTTCACTACCGGTTTCGGCCAATTCTAGGTTATATATCCTTCAACCCTAAGTGAAAGTATAATTATAAAACACTAAGATTTTTATAAATTCAGGGTTGGAATTAGTTAAAAAAAATAACGATATATAATTTAACTGTACTATGTCCAAAGAGGCACTAAATGGTTATTTTTGTCCTTTTAAATATATTAGATTGGTTATATTTAACAATTTTTCTTGTAGTGAGAAGTGAAATTAATGTTATTAATAATTCAACCCGATCATATTCTATATTATATGGTATAACATAAATAGTCCAAATAAAGTGGACCATAGTCCATCTTTTGAGAAAATCTAATATAATTATCTGAAGATATCTTAAGACTTAAAACCATCCATTTTTATAAAAAAAAAAAAAAAAAACCATCCATTTGATCTGTTTTCTCATATTAAAAATATTCATTACATCATAATTTTGATGAAAAAATTTGGGTGCAGTCCTGACTTGTACTTTTACTGTTCATGTGAGTTAAGTTTGTACAAGCTGTACTGTACCCAGTAGTCCTCAATCTTGATAACTATTACTATATATAAATGCATAATCATATCACTTCGATATGATATTATACTCATAAAAACAAGTTTTTATTGACAATAATTAGAATAAATAATAGAATATTGAATTATGAATATATAAACCGATTCAAAACTCCACCCAAATATAATATTTCAACATTTATATTGTTTTGTCAAATAAATTGCCCTATAAATCAAATCAAATTTCTCAATTACAAAATTCTCTCTCTAGAACTCCCTCCCTCATATACTTGAAGTGTTATATTTATAGAGTACTAGTAATCCTTTTAAAAATAATGTTTTATTATGAATTGCTGCAATTTTTAAATTTCATTTATTTTTTTACATATAAAATATAAACCAATTCAAGATTCCATCCAAATGTATTATTTCGTCTTTTGTATTATTTTGTCAAAATAAATCACCTTATAAACAATTTCGAATTTCTTCATCATAAAATCTTATTTCTCTATAAATTTCTCTCATTCAAACATAATATATATAAAAATTCACACCCTGCAAGATTATAGACTCGTATATCATTAAAGAAAAGAAATCAGCTTATAACTAACAATAATACAATATTGTTTGCGCTGATGCGGACTTACATCTTCGTACAAATTACTGATTTCACAACAAAGAAACAGATTCAAAATTACGGATAAACATGATATATATACAATAAGTATTTCTTATTCAAATAATACAAGAATTGGATTAGGGCGCATTAGTTTGCTTAGTGGAGCCACTATTATTTCATATTTTATTATTATTTTTTACATATTTTTATATTACTTATTCAGTACTATCTACAAATATCTAAAATAAGCTGCTATATTGGCTACAGTATTCTACGTACCCTGACTAGAACGCAGAAATTCTCTCGTTCGGCCCAGAGGCCGGGCAGGGGAAACAAGCGCTAGTAGCTCTTCATCGCATTCAAATTTAGCCATGTCCTCCCCCTTCAGGTTAATCCATGCCTCTATTCCATTCCCTGACTTGGTGTCAAGAAACGCCACCAGATTCTTGAACGTCAAACTTGCAGAGCCAACCCACACAGGCTTCCCCCACCCAAAGTCAGCTTCGTATATAGAAAACCTGCACAAGCTGGTAAAGCTGAATGATACCACCTCTCCTTTAGCTATTCTTGCGGCTCGCTCTTTGATGAAATTCAAGTGCCCCTCATTCTCTCCAAGTTCCTTCACGAAATCCGCGTTCACTTTCCTTATAGACTCTCTAACTTGGTTAACGATGCCATGAGACTCACCGGGATTATCGCTATCCATAGACGGTACAGAGATCGCCACCCGACTTATGTTCCCGAAGTAATTCGCCGGCAGGGGTGGGTCCATCCTGGTCCGTAGATTAACAGCATGGAGGACGGTGTAGAGCTTACGCTCTTGATCCGATTTCGATTGAGTTGTAGCCATGAAACGGGTCCATATGAAAGCTGACAAGGCCTCGACGCGCGTTGGGCGTCTTGAATATTCACTGTTTGCAGTGTATTTGGCCCTAACTGCCGCTATTGCGGAGGCATCAAATACAAACCTCTTCGTCACAATGTTGTCCTTCACGATCCCCGTCCTCGGTTCAAAGCCCTTCAGAGCTTTTGGGGGGAAAAGCGTAGCAGAGTCGAATCGAGGCCGGCTCACCATTAGTTCACAGTTCTCATGATCGGGAGCACTAGTAATGGTAGCCCAACTGTTGATAAACGTGAAGAATGACAAGGCGTCCGCAACCTTGTGGGACATGCCAAGACCGATAGCAATTCCACCGCAGCTGAACGAGGTGACTTGAACGACCGCAGCTAAATCCTTGACATCGTCCAGTGCTAGAGGTAAAAACTTGTTAAGCTCAGCTGGAACTGGGTCCTCCAGAAATTCAACAAGTTGGCAATTGGCTTTGGCTTCAACATAGTGGACACCCTCGTCGTTGCAATCAATGCAGAGATTGTCCTTAACCCGTCCTGCTAGTGGGTAGAATAGGGTTAAGGTCTCGGACAAGGATTTCTTAAGCTGCAGTTTGCGTAAGTTGGTGGGACTTTCATAGGCTTCTAAATTCGGGAAGAAGAGAATCAAAGGCATAAAAACTGGGGGTGCTATTTGATCGAGAAAGGAGAGCAGGTAATGGCGGAGGTGGGGTGGAGTTGGAGAAGAGGGCTTGATGCTCTCCTCGGAAATAACTTGGATTAGTAAAGCTTCCATCTTCTCGAGCGTTGGTAGAAGTTCTTCTGAAAAAAAAATAATAATAAATAAGGCTTATGATCCTAAGGCTGAAGGCACCGTCAAATAATAATAAATAAGGCTTATCCTCGAGTGTTAAGAAATTAGCCCCGCCCAGGGGCCAGAATTATATAGTGGTGCTGCCGAAACAAAAGTCACGAATGACGGCTATATATATCTATCACACCTTAATTGTAAGGCCCCGATTTCGGTTGGGGGTAGGGTTACTTTTTATCATTTAAAAATATGTCTCAACTATATATCAATTTATAGACTTTAAAGTCTTCAATGTACATATAACTCAAAGTTTCAAATCAATTACTTCAATAAGATTAATTAAGCACCACAAAATCTCAAAATGAGTATCAATATTTCAAAGTAATATGCCGACTAAGTAAAAATAGAACTATCAAATAAAATTCTCAGATAACCAAGGTATTCTTTTTGTACATATTTCACTATGATCACATGACCTTATACGTGCTTTCTACTCTTCAATTTCAGCTGAATCATTTAAACTATTTGAAAAATATTGGAAGATAGGAGGTGAATTATCCACAACTCAATAAGTAGAGGACATATACTAGAGTGCAAACATGACCATTTACAAAGTACAGTATGCAGAGCAAAAATATATTTAAGAGGTATCATGAACAAAATACATTTTCAAATATAACGAAGCGATATATATTTTTAAATCATTAAAACACAGAGTACTTTGACATAATAAAATTGAAGATCATCATCATAGCAAAATAGATCATCTCACAAAGCAAAAATCATGTTTAACCCTGTGGTAGGGTTGTGCTAATCTCGATGGCCAAACCAGGCAGAGATAGATGTGAACCTTTTTTTTAATCATTCTCAGAGTCCCAAGTGTATATATAGGAAAGTCTACATAAAATCACGTTATTTTTAAAGTGGGTGCACTTAGAGACAAAGATGTTGATATCAACCTAAATAGAGCAGAGTAGAGACAGAATCAGATACCAAACCAGTATACTATGCCAAAAGTTTTTAGAGCCACATAAAAAATAATACAGAGTTCTAAAATATTTTTAGATCATTCTCACAAAAATAAAGTAGAGTTCAAAGCATCTTTATAAATCAATGTAGGAATGTTCAATTTCTCAATATTACTCTTTCTCAAATTTTAGAGACAACATGACAAAATAAAACTCATGTCAATACAATGTATGACAAAAAAAATTTCTCTTCTCATACAAATTTCATGAATGATGCAAATACTGACTGAGATTGTTTTTCCTAAATTCTCATTTCATAGCAAACATGCAACATTTTTAGAAAGTCAACTTTGGTCTAACATTTGGTGTAAGTCAAGTATAGGACTCTTGCTTAACTAGACTTCCTAACCTTTATAAATCTTCCTCATAGAAGTGCCAATAGAAATCCAATCATCACCTATAAAATAGTCAAGCTTAACATTCTTAAATTCCGGTCACAATGTGTTTTGATACTTAAACTCGAAATGCCAATATTAACCTATGTTAACACTTCAACACCTAAAACTCTTATAATCCTAACAATATTAGCATTCCTCAAGTCCATCAAAACCCACTGAAACTCTCCGATTAAGACATTAAAAATTCTAAAGGTCTGTACTTGATAATCTAATTTAAAACACTAATTGATTTTAGGTAAAAACTAAGTTTCATTTAATTAAGAAAAACCCAAGCTCCTATAAAATATAATAAAAATGATTTTTCTAAAAAGCTTAAAATAGCCCAGGTAAATTACATACTAGACTTAATATTACTCAACATAAATTCATTTCAAAACACTACTTAAATTAAAGACCAAACCCAAACTAAAAGCAAGGTCCAACGTGAACTTCCAAAATCCATTTGAAATAAACATTAAAAAAAAATCCTATTTAGCTTATAAAACAGATCAGGGAAAAAAAAATATCATAAATCTAACATTCCCTAAAAGCTTTATGTAACATGCAAAACATCCTTCTAAAGGAAGAACCGAAACTCACCAAGAGGAGAAACTGTGTGACAAAGGCCTTGGGCTCCATGGGTGAGGGTTGTTCGTGATGGTAGACTGGGTGGTGCGGCGAAGATGCCGTCGCGCTGAGTGGCTGGTGTGACGACCCGAGAAATTTCTTCTCGTATTATTCAATTAAGTAATTACTTTGATTAAGTAGTTAATTGTGTAATTAGGATAATCATACATATATTGAGGGGAGAGAAAGGGCATGGGCTTGAGATTTGGGCCTTAGAACTTAGAATGAACTATTGGGCCTATGAAGGAATGGCAAGCCCACAAGCCCAAGAGGATGACCCATGATCCACCAAATCCTCCCCATGGGACACTTGTCATTCATAGGAAAACCTTAGTGAGTCAACTACAACTAGTAGGTAGACATGTGAGATTTCCATTAGGTGAGAGTTGACTAGTGGGTGCGAGATAAGGTGGAGTGTAGAATCTTGTGATGGGATTCTTCCCATCATTGGGAATATTTTTGGAAAGTACTAAGGTATGGTCTAACTTACCCTAACTAATACATGGCTTGTTTAGGGGATGACACATGTGCATTGGAATGGAAAGTGGAAGGAAAGGAGTGAGAGGGCATTCGGCTAAGGAGAATTGCTGAAATCCTTAGGGGTTTTCCCACCCCATTCTCTCCAACCTAGGTAAATGATCATCACAGGATCTTGTAAGGGAGAGGTGACAAGATGATTGACACAAAAAGAGAGGTGTCATGAGGAAAAATGAAAAAAAAATGGAAGAAAGGAACCAAGGGGATCTGGGTGGATGCTGTGTGCACCACTTGGAGATTTCCTAAGACTTTGCTTGCAAATCTAGTGAAAGGGATGCCTTGGATTTGTGTAGGGAATAAAGTACATGAAGTGATATGTGTAAGAGGTATGGTGGTGTAAGAGGAAGGAATGGAGGTTGCTTGAATTAGAAGCAAAAACTAGGATGAAGGAAGGGTGCATTTCGGATGACACTTGGAGTTGGGTATGGCCGGATCATGCTAGCTCAATTTCCCAAAGGTATGGCTATGGAATCTTGTAGAATGACTTGGTAATGGATGGTTGAGTGTGTCATAGGGCTGAAATGACAAGAGAATGAGGCTTGAGAGGGGAGGAGGTTTCGGTGAAGCTAGGAAGCCAAGGGAGCATCCGGTTTCCTCATTCCCCCATTTCCTATCATTGTTTTCTTTTTCCATGCAACCACCCATATCTAGTCTTGTATCCTTCACATCAAAAGTATGGTGAGTTGTCCTTGACCCCTAGAAAGGAGTGTATGGCCGAAACTCTTGAGGAAAAGCTAGCCCTCATTCGACTAGCTCACACACACACACATTAGTCTTTTCCCACCTCTCGGCCAAGCATCTTTCTCCCTCAATTTTCTCTTGTTCTACTTCCTTCTAGCTTCTAAACCTCACTATATCCTAAGTAGAAAAGAGTTAGAACAACTATTTTGAGGAATGATTGCTCTTGAAGAGGTAAGTACATTCTTATCCTATCCTTAGCAATCTTTGTATACCTCTGAGTGAATTTGGTTGCTTTGCTTGTTTCTTTGTATGTATGTGGTAGAATGAATTTTTTTAGAGGAGGAACTTACCATGTTTAGTTTAGTAAGAATCCATGTTAAAGTTATGTTGATTTCTTAAGTTGAGAGGTTGAAATGATATATGGTTTAGTTAGTTGATTGACATGAAGTGGAATGAAGGAAAGTACATGCATGATTGAACGTTCTCTAGCATGAAATTTAATAATGCTCTAGTGTTATTTATTTAGTAGTAAAAATCCATGTCTAAGAGTGAATATCTTGCTTAGTATAAAGGTTATTTCATGTGGAGATTTTTAATATATGTTATGAAAGGAGAATATGGCATGAGCAATAAGTTGAGTTAAGGTGATCATATATTTGTTAAGTTTTGATTTGGAGAATGAAAATATTGAGTATTGCATGCTTGTATTTTCGGATTTGAGAACTTCTTTGGTGGAAATCATTGATTTAATTATTATATTATGTTGTGGTGATATGTTGAAAATTTTGGAGATATTAGATGCATATGAATCAAGTGGTTACTTTGACAATGAATGAAGGTTTTGCTAAAATCATGGAGTAAATTATTTTAGAAGATAAAGTGAACAAAATGACACCATAGGAGGCCTAGAACTTTCGGCCAAACCTTGTTTTAAGGCTAGGAGAACACATTTAAAAGATTGAAGTTAAACTAGAGTACTTGGAGAAAATTTGAAGACAAAAAAGATACGAGAGTGTATGGGAGGGTCTTGGCCCAACCCTAGTGGGAATGGGCCGAGTACCCCTAAGTGCATTGGAGGCTCATTCTAGCATCTTGGGAAGAAAAGGAATAGGTTTATGAGGTGCGAAAAGTTTAAAAGAGTTTGACGTAGGGTAAGCATGATGTTCGTCACCTATTGCATATGTTCTATGACATGAGTCTCACGTCTCATGCATATAGCACGAAAAATCATGTTTTCAACATGTATTCGTAAGAATAAAGATTAATTAAAGTTTTATAAGAACCCCAAAGGCTGGGACGGGGTAATGTCCCGATAGAACTCCCTGTTCACTCAGGAGTGATTAAAGTCGAGTGAAAGCCCCTGGGTCGACGAAGAACTGTCGGCAAACCATGTATGGCTCCAAAGGGATGTCCGGAGCATGGTCGCACCTAAAGCTAGTGGGTGCCTAGAGACGGTGTTGGCTTCGGCCTTACCGATAGAAAAGTTGTAGTCGTTCGGGGAGTGATCAATCGCCGAGTGATGAAGAGCGCGAAAGGGCACGAAACGTAGCTACTTAGGTTTGATACGGTCGCCGGGTGCTATGGTAACTAGCAGGAACACACGGTGTGTAGGGGAGCCGTGAGGTGTCCAATAGAGGTCATGAAAAAAGAAAAGGGCTTTCGGACCGTATATAATATGATAAGTGGCGCCTAAGATAAGAAAACAAAAAGTGTTTACAAAAGAAGTATTTTTGAAAGGAAACTTCATGGTTTTGTTTTCTGAGATTACGGACAAATGTATAAAAAGAAGACGAAAAGAAAAAGAGAAATTTTAAGACACGAGCATAAGCATAAGCATGTACATATCACGAGGTCAGGAGTCCCATAATGTATTGAGCATGAATGATTGTTTGTTATTCACTTAACTGTATGCTTAAATTGCTTTGTTATGATATAAATGTGCTTACTGAGATTTCTCCCAAAATCTCATCCCTTTGTTCATTTTCCTACTATCATCTTTTTGGGGATGGTAGAAGTAGTCGCAGGTGATGACAACCCAGATGAGTATGACCCCACCGATGATGCCTCGGACCCCTATGGGCCCGACTGAGTCCACTGCCTCTGAGCTAGTGACTCTAGACTACCTGAGCCGCTGGGCGGTAGAGTCACTACGTCTGGCTACGTATATATGTGGTGTACGCCCTATCGGGTGTTGTATAGTTCTGGGAGTGGATAATTTCCTCTATATGGGTGGCCTCTACGAGTCATCCTCTGGGATGAGTTGTGAGGTTAGACCGGCTTTGAAGTTGGACGGTCTCCGTTACGGTCCAAGCTTCGAGAAGGTTAAGAAGGAGCCGATGGACTAGTGAATGATGGTTTGGGAATCCTTCATGCAGCTTTTGTATTTTATTGAATGTATTTTGGTCTTCCATTGTTTTGGAAGAATGAACATTTTGTAAAGGATTCCCCTGCTTATATTAATGATATTGTAATATTTTGGGATACTATTGTTTTACGCCATGTGATACAGGCTTAGAAAAGGTTTGACCTTTATCCGCTGCGAAAGAAAGAAAAAAAAAATCCCATAAAAATTTTCAGTAAGCGATAAGACGAGAGGTGAACTTCCTTGCGACGCTCATCCCCGGCGTCACAATTTGCATACGATCCCAAGCGCAAGCTGGGGTGCCGACAGCTGGTCATGGAAGAGAGAGAGCACAGCATGAAGGAGATGAACTCACCGTGCTACTATCAAGGGCTTGCGACGGACATGGGGTACGGGAAAGCTGTTCGCGGCGGGTTTCTATGTGGTGTGATGTCGACAGGATGGTGGCCGAACGGGGGAAGGCGCTATTTTTTGGCTTGTGTTTTGGATAAACCTCCTCTATTTTCAGTATTGCAAAATAGGGTATCACTTGTAGTATTTTGCAGTGGCTGGCCGACGTTGGGTTTATACCCTAGAGAGGAGATGCAATTTCTTGTTGGCTATGGTGACTGCATGGAAGTTTGCAGTGGACGAGAGAGACTCAGAGAGAAAATCGAGAACATGAGGGGCATGGTTAAATAGAGTTTGTTGAGAGAGAGAGTGAGAGTGACTCTTTTTCGTGGAAGAACTAGTGATTCCGGTGATGGTGCTTGACAGTAAGGGGCTAGTCAAATGTAGTACACGGTGAAGAGAAAAGGGAAGAATTTGCACGACAAGGGGTGGAACCGAAAATAGAGAGCAATAGATTTGAGTGATGTTGACAAGAGGATAAAGATGATAGGAAACTAACCAAGGAGACGCTAGGGAGTTAGAAAACTATAGAGTAATTTTCGAAAATTTTGAAACTGCTTGGAAAACAGTTTGGGAATGAAAATATTTCATTGGAGGAAGACTAACCATAAAACGTCACCGTTCGGCACTTAAGAGATGATTTTTGACATGGGCTTGGCGTTGGCCCCCAAAACAATCATGGGCTAGCCACAAGCCCGGATATTACACGCCTTAATGTGTACAGTAATAAATGCAACCAGAAATCGTGCCATATCTTCCGTGATCTCTACTATGTGACAATTATGGAGGCAACGTTGTTTATTTGGTTATTTTAGACTCTTGTAATATTCTGTACAGCCAAGCATCATTACTATTTTATTTTCTTGTCTACAATCATGGAGACAATTTTGTTTACTTGCTTATTTTAGACTCTTGTAATATTCTGTACAGCCAAGCATTATTACTATTTTATTTCCTTGTATGTAAACACTAGTTGTGTATATATAGGTATTACTCGAGTAGTATAAAGAGTGACAATTTTCAAGCCATACAACACTTTATTCATTATTCTTATATGGTATTAGAAGAGCCTTCTTGTGACAATTTGGATTTTTCATTCTCCTACCTGGATTCTTAAGGATGTTTAAAGTAAAGATTATATTTTATTATATTTTTGATTTTTATTATTTTATTAAGGAGATGTGGATCCAACCTTAGGCCTTTTCTTGGAGGAAGAATATAGTAGTAGGCCTAAAAGTAGTGAAACAAGACCCAAAAGCTCAAGGAGAATGGTAAGTTATCTTTGGTCTTCCAAGAATGGTAGGTTTCCTAAGAAACTTGCTTTGATTTTACAAGAATGGTAGGTTTTTGGAGAAAAGAGAAAGCATAAAGTGAAAGATTGAGTATAAGAGTATCCATTGAAAGATGTGTGATAAGTGACATGTGAAGATTTGTTGGGATTTGAGGGAGGAAGGTTTCGGTGGAATAAAGCAAGAGGGAGCCAACCTTGCTTGAGTTTCCCCATGCAAAGCCCCACTCCTTGACATGACAAAAATGAGATTTTGTATAAGAAAATCCTTTAGGAAATGATAGAGTAGCGATGATATGATTGACTTGTAAATATGTGATGGTGACAAGAGAAGATATCTTATCATTGGATGGAGAATGATTCGGATGTGAGGAAGAAAATGCAGAGCCAAACTTCACCAAGAAAATTTTCATATCTAAGTGAGTGACATCCAAGATTTGTGTAAGAGTGATTGACAAGTGAATGAATTTGTGACTTGCAAGTGAGAAGGAAATCTTTGGAGGGAGAGATGAGTTTTGGATGAGAGGGATCAAGTCTTGGTTGACTAGTACTTGGTGTGTTTCCCAAGTTAGAGTTTCAAATCCTTGTGAATGACAAATGAGGTGATGATTGATAGATGGTAGTGTGACTTGAAAGATGGGTAAGGTGATCTCCACCCTTGGATGAGCATGCCATGGTTGGATTTGAGAGATCAAATCTCATCCTAGGACATGCTATCTTAGGTATTATTTGTCCCTAAAGATAGAAATCTATCAAGTGTCCATCAACCCTTTCTTGTGTCACTCAATCACATTGGGATTTGGAGTGCCTTAAGGCCTAGGAAAACCCTTTGGCTGAATGGCCTTGTCTTCTTTTTCCCCCATCCTATTTGCCTCCTATTCTCCCAAAACACTCGGCCATCTCACTCTCTCTACTCTCTATATTTTCCTTTGTATTTTCTCACCTCCCAAACACTATTTCCTAGCAAGATCAAAAATTTTCTTCAAGGGTTTTGTGAAAGCATCTATCTTTGAAAGGTAAATGATTTTCTTTTAAACTTTTTCTATCCATTCAAGCAAAGATCAAAGGAACTCTTCTTTTCAAAAGTTTTGATCACCACGTTTCTTATTATTTTCTTTAACTTGCATGCAAGATTTAAGCTTTTTGGTTCTTCTTTTAAAAAAGAAAAAAGAAAATGAAAACTAAAGTGTTTGGGGGAAAAATATCTCTCTTTGAATCACAAAAATGATTTCCTACTAAGCAAGCCATTTTGGTTATGTAGAGCATATATTCTCTAGGTTTAATCGTGTTTCTCCTTGTATATTATCAGGTTTTCTTCTTAGTTGAAATATTTGTAAGTACATCTTTAACCTAACCCTAACATTTCTTGTATATGTAGAGTGAATATATTGTTGTGATTGTTGTTGGATGCTTTATGTTACTTGGTTTGTTTATTTGAAGGGCTTTCTTGTGTAAACATGTATATATATATATATATTATATATATATATCCCATGATTGGTTAAGATATTATCTTAGACTTGCAATCTATAGTGTGTTGGTGGATGTAGCTATTCTTGTTGGAAAGAAAATATAAGGAATATGTTATGATTCTTGGATGATGCATGTGGAGTCATGATAAGATTTTTGGATGAGGAAAAATTTGCCTTGAGGTTATATATATTTCGGCCATAAAGGATTTCGGGGTGAGGATTTTCAATGCTTGACTTTTATTCATGTGATAGTTTTATCTTGGGTACTTGAGACATTTTAAAGCATGAGGTTTCTTAGTAAGCATTTTCGGATCCAGGCATAAATAAACATGGAACTTGTCTTGTAAGTACATTCTTATCTTAACCTTAGCATTATTTGTATATGTGATGTGAACTTGTGATTGTGTTGCTTTGTTCTTTAGTTTGACTTGTTTATTTAGTGAGTTTAGTATACTTTTTCTAAGTATTGTTGAGATGATATTTTAGGCTTTTACTCTAAGGCATGATTGTTGGAATATAGTGATTATTTGTTGAAAGAATGAAATGGATATGCCATAGTGAATTTCAATTAGAGCATGTGTGGTGATAGCATGACATGTTGAAGGATGGAATCGTATCTTTTTGAACTTATGAGTTTTGGTTATGACCATGAGACTTTAGGTTTTAACTCTTGGTTGATGAAAGATGTAGATTTAAAACATTGGGTGGTCAATATGAACACGGATCTTTGATTTTCTTGATGTATGGTTTTGGGTGTGTGTTAGGTGCAATATGAAGTTATGTTATATTGAGTTATTGGAAAAATAATGTGTTTAAGTATTTTCAAGGTTTCAGGTATGCCATGTATGGACCATGTTATTTGTGTTTCGGAGATTCACTAAGGATTACAAGAGAGTTGATGTGAGAAAAAAAAAAGGAAAAACTAGGACTTAAGCCCTAAGGGTGTTCGGCCATTAATATTTTTTTAAGGTTAGAATTGTTGAATGATTTTCTTGGTTTGAACATATGTATATGGCGTGCTTGATAGATGCTTATATTCACATGTTAGCATGAATAAGCTATGGGTTTGAAAATGCATGCATCATACACTTCATAATCCATGTGTCTTGTAAAAGAAGGTCATGGTATTAGCATGCTTGTCCATTCAAGTCAAGGGTTCCATGTTTTTTGGGTCAATGTGTTTTCAAAAGAAATGAATAAAGAGTTTTTACAAGAACCCCAAAGGCTTGGATGAGATATTGCCCAGTGGAACTCTCTGTTCACTCAGGAGTGATTAAAGTCGAGTAAAAATCCCTGAGTCGACGAAGAACAGTCAGCAGACCATGTATGACTCCAAAAAGATTCCGGAGCATGGTCGCACCTAAAGATAGTGGGTGCTCAAGGATGGTGGAGGCGTTTTGTCCGCCATAAGAATATGATTAAGACGTAGTCACCTCGTATGATGCGGTAACTAGCGGGGAACACGTGGTGTATATGTGAGTCGTGAGGTATCCAAAATGAACACTGATGGGAAGGTGATATGTAACTCCAGTATGACTGATATGACTGGCGGTGAAGGCGATACGTAATTGCGACCATGAGTTTTTCTGTAGCATACCATAGATTGTTTGCAAAGAATTAGATGTCTTTGCTAAAATTAGAATTTGAACTCATTCTGCTGCACTATATTTTGTGCACTACTAGTAAGTTAGGTGCATGCACATATTTTTCGACGTGAAATAAGAGATTTGTAACTTAAGCTCACAAGTCATAACGCTTTAATTTACGTTAAATCGTAGACATAAATCGGGGCATTACAAAATGGTATCAGATCAATACGACTCTAGGTAAACCCATGAATGTCCTAGGAAGAATGATCATATGGTAATACGATAAGCTTAAATTTTGAAAAAGATTTGAATCAAGTTGATTTTTGGGTGAAATTGGAACCGTGGATGCCTTGGATTTTAGAGGTTGGAGTTAGTAGGGCAGATTATGTGAGTATACTTGAGAAGTAAATAATTAGAATTCGATAAGGCAATTGGATGCTGATGTCATCATTGCTAAGGTTAGATGAATGAAAAGTGTGATGTATGATTGTAGGCAGAAGCATATTGTAGATGTGGAAAACTCTTCAAAGCATCCTTATGGTGTTATTTGAGGGAGAAATTAGTTAGATGCTCTCGGGTAGTAAAGACTTGCCCTTTGAGTATGTGAATTTGAAATTTACCAGTTAACTTGATATTTTTTCTATTTGATGGAGTTAGTTTAATTGCAGTATTGGATAATTGGGGTGTAGTAATGATGAATGTATGGGTTTTGGAGAGTGCATGTCCTTGTGATTTGATTCGGGAGAAATATTTGTTAGGTATGGAATGTTGGTTGGATGAGCTGATGGTAAATTCTAAAGATCTAAGCTCTAGTATTTTGGAGAGTTAATTAAAGTGTACACTTTAAGTATGATACTTGGAAAATTATGGTTGACTACATTTATCGTAGTTGTCTTCAGGAATTAGTTGTAATTTGAGGTCACATAGGAATTTAAATATTTATTGTTACCCTTTCTTTTGGAGTATTGAAAGACTAATGGGAGAACTATGAGTATTGTGGTAACCTTGTTAGTTAATTGAATATGGATTGATGGGTCTCCAATATGGTGTACACTGGAAGTTTGAGAGATTTTTTTGTGGTCAATTTAAAAGATAGAATATGAAAGAATATTTGGAAGATAAAGCATAAGAATCAGTTGTTGGATTTTACTGAGTATAATATTACGATTTTTGAGAAAAAGACAAAATTCTGAATTCTAAATGTGACATGTTGGGAGAAAAAGCAGTATCTATACCCATAAAGACGTTAGTGATTATATGACTCTTCTAAGTATGTTTTGGGATATATCTTAGTGTTGAGATTTAACCTTCCAAATTTCGAGAATGAAATTTATTTTAAGGGGGGAGGATATAATAACCCGAATTTTCACTTGTCCTTTTTAATTTACATGCTTAGTTTAATTATAATTTCTTTAGAGTTATTTTGTTAGACCTTTGGAACTTTTGAAAATATATTTATTTTGGACTTTTTTCTTATAGGAAAGATTGACAAGTTAAGCTTAAAATGGTAAAAGAATGCAAATATAGGAATTTAGTGTAAACCATAATAATTGGAAAATATATGGCAAATTTGACATTGGACATAATTATTTCATTTGATTTCAAATTGGGCTAATTCAAGGTGCTATGGAAAGATAAGAGGAATATCTACAATTTTTATATTTTGAGCTTTAAGAGATATGGATTCAATCAAATACGAAATTGGGATTGAAGTGGCAGAACTGAATTGGACATATAGACATTGACTTTGAATTAATTATGACTTTGCTTAAGATTAAATCTTTATAATATTTTCTCAATTATCCTAAGATCTTGACAAATGTGTAGACATATGGCAAATGAGAAGATTTTATCTAGGGAGTTTCATGTGAAACAAGAAGGATTAGCTAGCAAACACTTGATGTGCTTGGATTGGTGCTCTCGGGTTGATCCGTCAACGTTTAGTAAAATAAGCATAACTTTGTTATATGAGCTCAGAATGAAGTGATTACAGTTTCTATAGAACGTTAAGGGGGATATATAAAACTTTCAATTTTTGGGTTTTTGAATACTATGGATGGATCAAGGACTTAATAGGGTGAGACGTGAACGACCCTGGATAGATCGCAATTGGTAACCAACTTAGAAAAAGTATCCTAATTTCAGCCATGTGACAAAAAATATGATTGGTTCTCAATTTTTCTCATATTTTGACATGTGTAGGGATATTTGATAAGTGGAGATAAGTCATTTAGAAGCCTTGGTTAGCAAGAAAACAAAAGAAAATCGTAGGGGGTAAGATATATGTTGACAGCCAGCCATAGCCAGTTTATAACCCTCCACATGATCTAATTTCCTTACCATTGATCATGCCAGGCTTCCAAGTGACTCAATATTGACTCTTATATTGAAATATTATCAGCCAAACCTAAGGAATAGGAGTGATCATGGGGCTATGGAGGTTGGACACCTCACCACCCATAGTAAAGGAGTAACTGGTCACCCTTAGCCATTTTTCATCCTCCAATTCAGGTGTGTGTCGTCCCCCTCTCCTATAAATAGGTGTGTTAGTTCCTCTTCTTTTTCCTTTAGAGATATCAGTCGGCCATAGTGAGAAAATATCCAAGAAAATTCACTTAAACCCACATACTTCACAAAAGCTCCAAAAGAGAGCTAGTTTAGAGTGTTGGAGAAGAAATTGTACAAAACCTACCACTAGCATCAAATCAAACTTTGGAAAAATTTGTAAATATACAACTTAATAGAATCTTGGCATAGTATAAGTGGCTTGATGATTATATCAAATTTGATGCTTGTTTGAGCTTAATCATGTTTATGTGTTAAATGGTGATCTATTGAATGTTTGGAGTGGTTTTTGGTCATAGAAAAATGTTAGGAAAATTATAGGACCTTAAAAATATATTCTATGATAATATATTAAGAGGATTATATGAAAATATGGGGTCTTGATTTGAGAAAAAAATAAGAAGGAAACCCTAGAACAATTCGGCCATAATACGATTTTTTGATGAAATTTTGGTTCTAATTTTATCCAATTGGTTTTTAATTAATTGGATGATATTTTAACAATTATAATGAGTTTAGAAACTCTAAGTTACTTAGAAAATTTTCAAGAATCATTTTGCTAAGAATTATAGAAGAAATACTAAGAAAAACAACTTAATATGCATAAATTGATTAAAGATATTTAATACGCTAAATATGTGAATTTTTTACTTGAGTTGAATCAAATAAATAAATAAATAAATAAGATTTAGTCCCATGAATTTCGGCCAACCTTAGTTTTGATAATATTGTAATATTTTATTTAATTGTTTAAGTATTATTCGTTAAGTTTTGACGTTACGAATTTATGTGACGTATGTGCATGTATATGTGATGTATGTTCTTGTGATATGTTTTTATATGTTACATGAATTATGAAGTATGAAATATGCATATCTTAAGTCTAAGATTATGATCTTGTTGCATTTTGCCACATACGTGTCGTCATAAGTCATGACGTTTGTTTTAAAGAAAATAAAATAAGACAACTGTATAAGAATATAATAAGATTAAGATAAGTTTAAAGTCATGTCATGACTGGGATGGCGATACATAACGTCCGCATGACTAACACGAGACTCGTCACAATGGGGAAGGCGATACGTATCGCCCGGACGATTGACGACAATAGTGGATATGGCCTAACCACCCAACCACGGGTAATAATAGTGGATATGGCCTAACCACGAGTAACAATAGTGGATATGGCCCAAGCACGGTTAACAATAGCGGATATGGCCCAACCATGGGTAACAATAGTGGAGAACCCGACGGGGATAGCGATACGTAATACCCGACGAGGTTCAAAAATAAGAATAAGATTTGAAAAAAAGAATCCCTGCATGTTACGTAAAGTCGTGTATCCATAATTATATAAGTTTTCATGTAAAGGCATGAGTTTGTGTGAAAAGGGTACCAGAGTCATGCATAAGACATGTATAAGGTATTCATGAATCATGTGTTAAGTTAATTCATCATGATATATGTTATTTTATGTTATTGATATGCTCTGCTAATGCCTTTATTAAGTTATTTGTATACTTACTGAGATTTCTTGAAAATCTCACTCTTTAATTTTATCTATCATTGCTTACGGAATGATAGACATTGTTATAGGAATAAATGATACATCACGAAACTCAGACGTCATGAGAGATTCTGAGGTATCCTGAAAACTCTACAGAATACTCCTTGGTTATTGAAATGATAAATTGATTGATGACAAGATTATAGAGGAAGCAGAAAAGAGTCCCCTAAGAGTAACAGGGGATAGTCTGACTAATTATTCTAGAAATAGCATATATCAGTAAGGAAAAGTTTGATATAGTGTACTTGATGTTTTAAAAGAATATAAGTTTTTCTGTAGCATACCAGGTGATATTTGCAAAGAATTAGATGTCTTTGCTAAAATTGGAGTTTGACGTCATTTTGCTGCACTATATTCTACGCACTACTAGTAAGTTAGGTGCATGCACATATTTTTCGACGTGAAATAAGAGATTTATAACTTAAGATCACAAGTTATAACGCTTTAATTTACGTTAAATCCCAAACGTAAATTAGGGTGTGATGAGTGCACAAAAATACACTCTAAATACTCTATTTAAATGCTAAAATAAATGAGAAAGTAATAGATATAACTCATGTTATTAAAATTAATAGTCATTTATCTTGAGATAGATATAAGCATGATTTAATATATTGATGAGAATATAAAATGTCATATTTTTCTCTCTTAATGTTTAATATTTTATTCTTATTTGATGCCTAAATATACTTATTATTCTTATATTTTGATTTAGGATACAAATAGAGGCATTAGGAGCAAATGAAGATAATTATGAAATTTTAGACAGTTTTGACGTCTTTTTGTAATATGGGCATAACTCTCTCATCCAATCTCCAATTGAGCTGATTCAAGATGATATAGAATCGCAAGAAAAATATCTATAACTTTTATGTTTTATGTTTTAAGAAATATACGCTCAATCTAAGACAAAATCGACTATCAAGTGGACGCACCTGCACTTGACGTTCCTGAATATTCTTCAGCCACTTGCATCAAATCCAAATGTCATCACAATATTTTCCAGCAAGCACTCCTACACCAACTTGGAAATTCAATGATCAACTCACATGCAAGATGAAGTGCACTCAAGTTTCTTCAAGACAAATTATTTGACCACAAGATATAAAGTCATACAAGACAACTAATGGATAGAGAAGTCATTCGAAATTTATTATTAATGTTTTCGTCACCAAAAAATTTTAGAATTTATTTCATTTATAGATTCAGTCATGCTTTTCTATTGAATGGAATAATCCATTGATTATGTTTGGTTCAATTGGTTATCTATATTAATTTAATTCTCTGCTGCAATACTACTCTACGAGTATATTGTCGACGTTGAATTTCCTTAATATCAATAACAATTCCCGTTCTTATATTGAGACGAATGATTTTTCGAAAGATTACATTTTATTTAAATCTGGTTATTAATGTTTTATTTCCAATTGAAAATTTGGATATAAATTTTGTAATTGAGTTATTAATGAATCGAAAATAATTAAAATACCAATTATATATAAAGGATTCCCGATGCTTTACTTTTTCGTCTCATTTTTATACTTTTCAAATTACTCATTTAGTTTTAATTTACGTCACACACTAAAATTTACTTTTCACACTCGTCTAAATCTTTTTGTTAATTTCGTTACTATTCTTCAATTTCTCAATCTATCTCCCTGTGTAATGGACACCCCAAAGCTATACTGCAAACGACCGCGTTATTCTTTGGGTGTAATCAAATTTTGGTGCCGTTGCAGGGGAGACGGTAGAAGAATTTGTAGGTTTTTTTTTAGTAGTTTGTAAAAAAAAAAAAAAAAATTAGAGCGGTAACTTTGTTCATTTTCTTTTTAGCTTTCTGCATCTTTATTTTATTTTACTTTTCTTTTCATAATTATTTTTTTCAGTATTACGCTTTTCTTTACTTTGCATACTCAAGTACAGAGACGCTTTTGGACAGTTTGCTAGTAGACCTGTGCTAGAATCAGATTCAATATCTAATTTTTCTAATCGCTTGTTTGATAATTCTTCCAATTCTGACACGATGAGTGAACACGCGGACCAACCTATTAGAACCCTCCAAGATTATCTTCATTCCGCACGAATAGCCACACCATCCTGTATTATGTTCTTACCTAATGTTCGTCATGTAAATTTCAAAGCAGGAATGATACAATTACTTCCGACTTTCCATGGTCTAGAAAATGAAAACCCCTATGTTCATATTAGGGAATTTGAGGAAGTAGTTGCAACATTCTATAGTCAAAATACCACTGACGACACGATAAGGCTAAAGTTCTTTCCTTTTTCTTTGAAAGATAAAGCAAAGAGTTGGTTGTGCTCACTAAGACCACGGTCTATTGGAACATAGAGTGAGATGACTCAAGTGTTTTTCAATAAATACTTTCCCCAACATAAGCCAATGTTTTAAAAAGAAAAATCTCCACCTTTGCACAAAAGGATAGTGAGACTTTGTACCAGTCTTGGGAAAGATTTAAAGAATTACTGAGTATGTGTCCCCACCATGGATATGAGAATTGGTGCTTAGTGAGTTATTTCTATGAAGGGCTTACGCTCTGGGAACATTAATTCTTGGAAATGATGTGCAATGGAGAATTTTTACAGAAAAATCCTGATGAGGCCATAGAATACCTCAATGAGCTTGCTGAAAAAACTCATACTTGGACTGGACCTAGTGCTACTGATAGCACAAACAGGTCACGACCTACAGGAAACCCGAGTGGTGGTATTTATCATCTAAGGGAGGAGGATAACCTTAAGGCTAAGGTTGAAATGCTCACTAGAGAATTAGAGTTATTGAAAACCAAAAACTCAAAACCAACACACATGGCTAATCATGCAGAATCTTTTGGGCCATGCATTGTCTGTGGTGGGATAGATCATCATGCCCAAGAGTGTCCTACACATACTAACATGAATGGTATGTATGAGAAACAAAGTAATGCTCTGGGTATGTACAAAAAGCCCTTCACACCTTACTCTGAAACCTACAATCCAGGATGGCGTAATCATCCCAACTTCAGCTGGAAGTCTGAAAACCAGCAGCCTGCACAACCTCTAGATCATATCCTGCACCATACCATGCACCTCAATCTTCTAGAAATTCTTTAGAAGATACTTTGCATACTTTTTTTGAAATACAGGATAAGACTAATCAGAAATTTGAATATTTGATTACGCAGGTTTTTGAAGAAAATAAGGAAATAAAGAGTCAGGTGTCTAAAATAATGAGTTCTTTGACTATGAATGAGAAATGTAAGTTTCCTTCTCAAGCTCAGTCTGTACCTCGTGGTCAACATATGGCATAAGGAGATCTGAAGGATGTAAACGCCATTGTGACACGAAGTGGTAAGTCTCTACGTGATCCAATAATAGACAAAACAAAGGATGTAGAGAAAGATCAAGATAGCAGCAGTCCTGAGCTTCCCAAAGAACTTGAGGTAACAAAACCCGAGGAACCTGAGGTAACAAAAAATCCTGGTAAGGTACCTTTTCCTCAAGCATTAAAGTCAAGTAAACAAACTCTGGATCATAACAATGATATTTTGGAAAATCTTAGACAGGTAAAAATTAATCTTCCTCTTTTGTATGTAATTAAACAAGTTCCTACTCACGCAGAAATTCTCAAAGATTTGTGTACAGTTAAAAGGAAGCATCATGTGAAGAAGACAGCATTCTTGACAAAACAAGTTAGTGCTCTAATTGAACAGTGGATTCCCTCTAAGTACAAGGATCCTGGATGTCCAACCATCACATGCAACATTGGCAATCATGAGCTTGGACAGGTCTTGCTAGATTTAGGGGCTAGTGTAAATTTGATGCCATATTCTATTTATTTGTAATTAGGATTGGGAGAAATCAAACCAAATTCTGTGGTATTGCAATTGGCTGATCGTTCAGTCAGAGCACCACGGGGTGTGGTAGAGGATGTTTTAATTCAAGTTGATAAATTTTATTATCCTGTTGATTTCTTAATTGTCGACACCCCGTCCACGCTTGGGATCGCACATGAATAGAAACATCGGGGATGAGCGACACAAGGAAGTTCATCCCTCGTCATATCATGTGGGTACATTTTTTTTTCTTTTTTTTTTTAAAGTTGAATAAAGATTCTCGTAGCGAAAAAGAAAGGTCAAGCCTTCTACAATATGCATCACATGGTTACGCTATTGATCCTTAAACAAATATCATACATAGCCGAAATTCGAGTTTCATAACTTTGTCCATATAACCAAAAGAGCACTTCCCACAAGCGGGAAGGCTTTACAAAATACATAAATAGTGGGCATTACAAAATAGAGTGGGCATCAATACTGCCCATTAGGTTCAATATACGGGCTCCTTCTTTATCTTCTTAAGGTCTGGGCCCCAGCGAAGCTGGTCTAAGTCTAGGCTAGGCCCTACCTCACATATCGCTCTGGAGGGCGATCCAAAAACACGTCCCAGGTGAAAGGACTCGTCTACTCCTAACACTAAGCAACACCCCGTGGGGCGTAAACCAACTGAATGGTACATCGCCATCTTCAGTGACTACACCTCCCACTGGCCCTGAAGATTCAGAGTCACTGGCCCCTTAAGGACGGACTCACTCGGGTCCCTGAGAGTCTGAGGTATCATCACGGGAGTCGTACTCGGTTGAACCATCCTCACCTGCAATTACTTTTGTCATTCCCAAGAGGGAAGGATAGTAAGGACATAGAGAGGGGTGAGATTTCAGGAGAAATCTCGGCAAGTATATCAAGATTTCAACAAAAGCATTTCAGGCATATGATTAAGCGAATAACAAACAAATACATACATATATGGTAACATGGGACATCATGCTGGGACTAATGCACATGCTCGTGACAAAATTCATCTTTCTTATCTTTTCTCAATTTCCAATGCATATTTGTTCGAAAAATCATATAGCAAAATCCTCTTAATTCATGTTCTCCAAAGAGACATTTTATTCAAAACTTTTCGCCTTTTCTTATCTTAGGCGCCACTTATCATATCATCTACGGTCCAAAAGCCTTTTTTTTCATCATAACTTCATATTTGGACACCTCACGGTTTCCCTATGCACCGTGTGCTCCTCGCTAGTTACCGTCACACCCGGCGATCATGTCAACCTAGGTGAATACGTTTCATGCCCTTTCGCGCTTTTCGTCACTTGGAGATTTCTCTCCGAGCAACTACAATCTTTTCATATGGTGAGGCCGAGACCAACACCGCGTTTATGGCACCCACTAGCATTAGGTGCGACCACGCTCCTGACACCTTTTGGAGCCATACATGGTGTGCCGACTGTTCTTCGTCAACCCAAGGGTTTTCACTCAATTTAGACACTTCTGAGTGAACAGGGAGTTCCACTGGGACACTATCCCGTCCCAGCCTTTGGGGTTCTTCTAAAACTTTAATTCATTTCTTTCAAAAACGTGTTTAACTTAAAACATGGTTTTCGTGCTTATGCATAAGACATGCAACCTCTAACTTTGTGATGCAAAACTCGAGGCGAGCTTGAGTACACACATTTGGTCATTTTCCATTCAAAACCCCCTTCTCATTAACTCATCACTTATGCGAAAACACTTAACGGGTCTAATAGGTTAGGTAGGGTACTCGGCTTCCACCCTTAGGGTTTGGGCCGAGACCCACTTTGTCTCCACTTGGTGTTTTCTTCCTCCATTCATCTTCCTTTCACTCTCAAGCCCTAGTTCAATGTTTAAAACAATTTTCTAGCCTAATAAGTGAGCAACCCGAAACCCTATAGCCCTTAGATTTTGTGTTTTCTACCTTATTTCATCAAAAAAGTATCCTACTTGAACACTCATGGGGAAACTGAAAATATATATGATATTCTCCCACTCCTTATATTTCTAAATTCTCCAAAATATCCAAACACAAATATTTCATGAAAGGGAAATAAATTCTCTAAAGATTTCCACTCCAAGAACCCTACAAACCGAAACTCCAAAAGCATGTTTTTCCCTCTCCTTTTTTTTTTATCAAACTCATAATGTTTACTCTACCAAGCATGTATTTCGTTACCAACCATTAATTAATAATAGCAATTATATCATCCAAGAACAATGTAACTAAATTCCACCAATATTTCATAGATAATCATCCTAGCATAGCATTTTAATGAACAAAATATTTACTACTAGAATCAAGATGCTTCTCCAAATGATCTATCCCACATTACCCAACATTCAACAAATTTAAACGTAATCATGCTTACATGCTTTCCTCAACAAAACTCCCAAGATCATCAACATATTATAACCCTTTATTTAAGAAGGAACATAGGTTCTAAACATGGATTTTCATCTAACTAAAATAGCATTTCTACCCGAAAAGCTTCATCATAGCATATCAAGCAAGAAAACCAAGCCATACAAGCATACACAATCATATACAAGCACATTCACCCAAAAATATACTAGAGATGCTAGAGGCAAAATAAGGATATACTTACAATTCTCCAAGCTAGCTTAGATGAGTTCTTAAATATGAGAAATATTTTATTAGTATAGGCTAAGAACATACCATTTTCAAAAAAGAAATTTCTTTTGGAAAACATGAACATAGGAAGTGTTCTTCCCTACACTTCTAGGTTTAACTTAACTTGACAAGGTCACTTACCTCTTCTAGGATTTCCTCCTTCCAAAACCACTTACTTCTTCTTCCTCTAGGCTTAGAGTGTTTAGGAGTTTAGGTGGTGAAGTGAAGTGAAGCAAAGAGACTGAAATGGAAGGGTGAGTTGCCGTGAGGTAGGGAGTGAGAGGTGTGTCTGTGTGTGTGTGTCTGAATGAAGCAACCAAAAGGGTAAGGGAGCAAGGCCATTCGGCCATGGGACTCTCCTAGGCTCTAGGCCACTTATTTCCCTAAGCTTGGAGTGACACTTGATGTGTTTGAAAGACCTTTGAGTTTGATCACATCAAACCTAATCTAGTTCATTCTAGGTTGAAGAATTAGCTTCCCTTTCTCCCCACATGGCCGGCCTCTCTCTCAAGGGTTCCAAGCCCTTTCCATCACCTCACATCACTTCTTGTCTCCCAACTATCATCTCATAAGTCACTCTAAGAGATTTGAGGATCAACTTCTTGAGAGAAGGCAAAAGTGGGGTTTGGACCCCTTGCCTCCATCCGAAACCCTCTCTTCTTCCTACTCCCATTTCGCTCTTGTCACATACTCAATCAATCAACTATTCACCTCACTTCTTACACATACTTGTCCTATCACTCTTACACAAATCCATAGTCTAGATTTAGTGGCAAGAAGAATGCCAAAAGGGGAGGGGGAGTCGGCTACTCACCTCACCCGAACCCTCCCTTTCTTCTTCCAACTTTTTCATCCATCAATCCACATATCCAGTCATCATTCTCTTACACCCTCTTACATATCATGTCTTGTCTATTCTTACCTAATCTCACATGTCTATTCCATCTAGATTTGGAGATATGTTTGTGAGAAAAACCCTAGGGCATTCGGCTATAGCCCGCCGAACCCCTTTCTATTTTTCTCATTTTCAAATCTTATCAAATCTTGCCTCAGCATTTGGCTAGATATGGTAAAATCCTATGATGATCTTATTTGGCAAAATCCTATGTCTCACACGCCTATCTAGGTAGGAAAAGATGTGAAGATTTCATCTTGATCTTCTCTTTCTTTTCTCCAACCAAAACAACTAGTCAACCTTTTCACCTACTAGTATTCTCCTCCTTTCACCTACTAGTCTTTGTCAACTTACAAAAATTTCCTTAGCTTGACATGTGTCCTCAAGCATGGGCTTGGGTTGACTATTAGATTTCATTTTATGGACCTATGGGCTTGTCATTTCCATTTGGGCCCATAGTCTTGGTTATGGCCTTAAGGCCTTCAACTTCTAAGCCCACCTTTTAAGGCTTTATCTACTAAATTACCTAAGTCACCATGCTCTACTTGTTTAATTAAATACAAGGAAATTCAGGGTCATCACATTAATTCTAGACACTAGTTCTGCTGTAGAAACCACTTTTAAAATTCTATTAATTTTAGGTAGACCTTTTCTTGCTACTTCTAATGCGCTTATCAATTGCAGAAATGGATTGATGAAACTCTCTTTTGGCAATATGACTCTTAAGGTAAATATTTTTCATATTGCAAAACAGCCAGAAGAGGATGTTGAGTGTCATCAGACATACATGATTAACTCACTTATAGAAAGGGAAGTTCTTACAACTCATGATTTAGATCCCCTTGAATACTTTAATGTTAATTCTGAATTTAACCCTATAAGTGATTCATCTGATGTAGTTGACATTTGTGCTATTTTTGACAGAACTCATGATTATAGCACACAGGCATGGCAACCAAAGTTTGAGAAGTTGCCTGAAAAAAGAGAAAGACAGATTCCTTCAAGTAAGGAAGCCCCTAAAATTGAATTAAAATCCCTACCTAAGGGTTTAAAGCATGTTTTCCTTGGTCCAGGTGATACTTTTCTAGTTATTATTTCATCTGAATTATCTGAGTCCCAAGCTGAGAAATTAATTCAGATTTTATGCAAGTATAAATCAGCCCTAAGATGGAGTATTGCTGATATAAAAGGCATTAGTCCCCTGGTCTGTACTCATAAAATAAATTTAGAGGAAGGAACTAATCCTCGAAGAGCCTCCCAGCGTAGACTTAATCCCACAATGAAATAAGTTGTGAAAAATGAAGTATTGAAACTATTAGATGCGGGAATGATATATCCTATTGCTGATAGTAAATGGGTAAGTCCTACACAGGTTGTTCCTAAAAAGTCAGGGGTAACTGTGATAAAAAATGACCTCGGAGAGTTAGTCCCTATAAAATTGGTGATTGGTTGGCGGATGTGCATTGATTACAGAAAATTAAATGCCGCCACACGAAAAGACCATTTTCCACTTCCTTTTATTGAGCGGGTGGCTGGTCATCCTTTTCATTGCTTTCTGGATGGTTATTCTGGTTATTATCAAATTGAAGTTGCATTAGAAGACCAAGATAAAACCACTTTTACTTGTCTTTTCAGTACTTATGCTTTCTGCAGAATGCCATTTGGACTGTGTAATGCTCCAGCTACTTTTCAACATTGCCTGATGAGTATTTTTAGTGATATGGTTGAAAAGTGCATGGAAGTTTTTATGGATAACTTGATTGTTTTTGGATCTTCTTTTGATGCATGCTTAATGAGTTTAGAAAGAATACTGACTCGTTGTGAAGAAAAAGAATTGGTTTTAAATTGGGAAAAACGTCACTTTATGGTACCTTCAGGTAATGTTTTAGGGCATATTATTTCTTCCAATGGAATGGAGGTTGATCAATCAAAGTTGAATTAATCTCTAAATTGCCTACAACTAGGATAGTTAAGGATATAAGATCATTTCTTGGTCATGCGAGTTTTTATAGGAGATTCATACAGAATTTTTCTGCCATATCTAGACCACTATGTAACCTCCTAACTAAGGATGCCCCATTTGAATGGACACAAGCTTGTCAAGGGGCTTTCAAAACATTAATTGGCAAAGCTTACTTCAGCACCCATAATGCAACCACCTGATTGGAATTTACCTTTTGAAATTATGTGTGATGCTAATGATTTTGCTGTAGGTGCTGTTTTTGGACAACGAAGAGAAGGGAAACCTTTTGTCATTTACTATGCTAGTTGAACTTTAAATAGTGCCCAAATGAATTACTTCACAACTGAAAAAAGGTTGTTAGCTGTAGTATTTGCTTTGGATAAATTCCGTGCTTATTTGATTGGTTCTCCTATTATTATATTTACAGATCATGTAGCCCTTAAGTACCTTCTTACAAAGAAGGATGCTAAGGCACGATTAATACGATGGATTTTGCTTTTGCAGGAATTTGACATCATCATCAAGGACAAGAAAGGAGTGGAGAACGTAGTGGCGGACTATCTCTCTAGACTCACATTCGAGGACACTTCTGACCATATACCAATCAAAGATGATTTTCCCAATGAGCATTTACTTTCTATTATTTCTCTACCATGGTTTGCTCATATTGTGAACTATTTAGCTACAGGTGAAATACCAAAAGATTCTAGCACCCAAGACAAAAGGAAATTCATGATTGAGGTATGAAAATTCTACTGGGATGACCCTTACCTTTTCAAATACTGCCTTGATCAAATTTTAAGGCGTTGCATCCCTGATGAAGAGATTGTAAGCGTTTTGAAATTTTGTCCTTCCTAAGCTTGTGGTGGCCACTTTTCAATGAAGAAAACCGCTGGAAAAATCCTGCAGTGTGGATTTTATTGGCCCACCTTGTTTAAAGATATAAATATCTATTGTTGCTCATGCGAAAGATGTCAAAAGTTAGGAGTTATGACCAGTCGTAATATGATGCCCTTAAACCCAATTTTGGTAATTGAAATTTTTGACTGTTGGGGTATTGATTTTATGGGACCATTTCCTCCTTCTTTTGGATATTTATATATTATTGTGGCAGTAGATTATCTTTCAAAATGGGTAGAGGTAGCACCTTGCAGGATCAATGATAACAGGATGGTAATTAAGTTTCTCAAAGAAAACGTATTAT
The DNA here is from genome assembly GCA_036559045.1 of Platycarya longipes. Classification (NCBI taxonomy): domain Eukaryota; kingdom Viridiplantae; phylum Streptophyta; class Magnoliopsida; order Fagales; family Juglandaceae; genus Platycarya; species Platycarya longipes. Next base: position 37,308,185 of record CM071803.1, on the reverse strand, counting down.
CTCGATTTGGTACCCCACGTGCTATCATTAGCGACCGAGGTATGCATTTTTGCAACCGTTCTTTCGAAATTTTAATGAAAAGATATGGGGTGATACATAAGCTGTTTACTGCATACCACCCTCAGACAAGTGGACAGGTTGAACTTGCGAATAGGAAAATTAAACAAATTTTAGAAAAAAAATAGTCAACCCGGATAAAAAAGATTGGTCTTTGAGACTAATTGATGCGCTTTGGGCTTACCGTACAGCTTTCAAAACTCCCTTAGGCATGTCACCTTATAGACTTGTTTTTGGAAAACCTTGTCACTTGACCGTGGAACTCAAGCATCGAGCACATTGGGCCATTAAACATTTTAATTTTGACTTGGAAAAAGCAGGAAAACTTAGAAAATTCTAATTGACAGAATTAGACGAATTGAGAAATGATGCTTATGAAAACTCCAAGATCTATAAGGCTAAAATGAAAGCATTTCATGATAAAAATATTTTGAGAAAAGCATTTAAGCCTAATGATCGAGTATTTTTATATGATTCAAGACTCCATAAGCATCCAGAAAAACTTCGATCTAGATGGGCCGACCCTTTTATAGTAAAAAACGTTTTCACAAATGGGGCGGTAGAAATAGAAAATCCAAAAGATGGATGTATTTTCAAAGTAAATGGTCAGCGCCTCAAAATCTTAATTGATAGACAAATTCCGGAAGTGGAAGACATTCCACTTATGGACCCAGTATATCAATCTTGACCATCTCCAGGTATGTTTTTCTTTCATTTTCTTTTCGTTCATTTTCTTTTTGTTTATTGTTTACTTTATTTTGTTATAGGTTAATTTTATTTTGACAAATACCATTTTTGATGCCAAGCAAGCCACCCACATCCCACATCAGGTATATTCTACCCTATTTAGTTATTCAATTCTGATTTTTAAACATTGAGGACAATGTTTCATTTAAGTTAGGGGGTGGGAATACAAATCTGTTATTTAAACTCTGTGGCATATTTCAATCAATATATAAAAAATTGCCAAATTTTTTATAAATTTACATCACACAGGCATCTTTTCACACATGATACTCATGTTCATTCATAATCATCTTGGTGAATTCAACAAACTTATCTTAAATCATCTGCTAAGGCATCCACAGAACCATTTATGCACTTATCCAAACTTTGTGGTAATATGGTGATTTGACACATGTAACTAAAGAATTATTTTGCTTAAATATTCATGTGAATTTTGGTGAGAATTGAGAGCTTACAAATACAGAAATTGTGATAAGTATTCATTAATCTATTGAATTGGACACTTTTTTTGAGAATATCATTACATGATTTTTGGTAAAATGGTGGATATACTTGGGATATAACGAAAGTCAACTTAGGATTAATGTTTGAGCCTTTTAAGCTGACCCTTTTCATCAGACCCCTAGCAGCCAATTTTGAGCCAATATACACATATGGCCTTTTCCTTTCATACCTACATCATCCATACCTATCCACATTAGAGTATAGCTTATACACTAATTTTTCCTACTATTTTACTTCCAAGTGTGTACTAGGTGTGAAATTATCATAAAAAAAAACCATGACAAAAATGACATGGTCCTAAACATGTCCATCAAATTATTCATGAAAGAGTTCATCAAATTGCAAAGACACCAGTGGCAAAAGAAGAAAGAAAATCATTCTTAGTCAAAAATATGAAAAGTTGAAAAATACATCAAAAGGAAAGTATAGTCTACTAAAAAATTTAACAAATTCCCTTTTGTGTATACTTGGAAGTTTTTGAAACCTCTTCATCCTTTTCTTCTTATGAACCCCAAACCTAAGCCACATTACAACCCTTTGTATTGATGTTTCCAATCCTAAGTATGCTTGTGGAAAGAATGGTGGAAATCTCATTTATTAGTATTCCTATCATAAGATCAACGTTTACTTGTTACTTATATATAATTGCCTGAATTTCCATGAGAGTAAATGTACACCTTTGTCAACTTCATAGAGAGAATTTTTGCAAAAACACTTATATACCCGTGAGTTATGGAGTTAAACATTTTGCTTAAGATATTCCTACTGTTGTATGTGTTGGAACCTCTGATTTGATAAAAATAGTTTGGAACACATACACACTCTGTGGATTGCTATATGAAAATTACTTGTGAAAGGGTTATTGAATTCCTAAAATTGTTTTGATATGCAAATTTGAAAAATGTGTCTTGATGGCCCCTATGTGTGATTTTCTTTGGTCTTTCTCATTATTTTGCATGAAAATTACTAGGGACTAGCAATGAGTAAGTTGAGGGGTGTAATGAGTACACAAAAATGCACTCTAAATACTCTATTTAAATGCTAAAAGAAATGAGAAACTAATGGATACAACTCATGTTATTAAAATTAATGATCATTTATCTTGAGATACATATAAGCATGATTTAATATATTGATGAGAATATAAATTGCCATATTTTTCTCTCTTAATGTTTAATATTTTATTCTTATTTGATGCCTAAATATACTCATTATTCTTATATTTTGATTTAGGACACAAATAGAGGCATTAGTAGCAAATGAAGATAATTGCAGAATTTTAGATAATTTTGACGTCTTTTCGTAATATAGGCATAACTCTCTCATTCAATCTCCGATTGAGCTGATTCAAGATGATATAGAACTATAAGAAACATATCTATAACTTTAATGTTTTATGTTTTAAGATATATCTGCTCAATCCAAGACAAAATCGACCATCAAGTGGACGCACCTGCACTTGACGTTCCTGAATATTCTTCAGCCACTTGCATCAAATCCAAATGTCATCACAATATTTTCCAGCAAGCACTCCTACACCAACTTGGAAATTCAATAATCAACTCACATGCAAGATAAAATGCACTCAAGTTTCTTCAAGACAAATTATTTGACCACAAGATATAAAGTCATACAAGACAACTAATGGATGGAGAAGCAAAATTGAAACACTCAACCTACAAGCAAAATCCAGCTCATGCATGGTGAGAAAACAAATGATCAAAATGACAACTCACAAATCACTTGGATTCAAGAATGGCACATGGCAAAGCAAGTTGAAATTGTGATGATTTTGTCATGACAACTTGCATGAAGGATGCTTATAAATAGAAGGGAGGGGTGTGTATTCTAAGACCATGCTTAGTGTGAGGGGATGCTTTGGAAGAGATATTTTGAGAGCTTGAGAAAAGAAAAGAAAAACCAAAGAAGAGAGAAAACAATGGCCGGTTCTTCCATATTTTTGCTTAGAAAATTTTTGTTGCATATTTTCAATATGTGTAACTAATTTTCTAGTAGAGTTAGGGATGAATTTGTATATATGATGGTACTTATAATTGTTTTTTATTCATATATGTGTTCTTCAAATATTAAACTCTTTTGTTTAGTCATTCGAAATTTATTATTAATGTTTTCGTCACCAAATAATCTTAGAATTTATTTCATTTATAGATTCAGTCATGCTTTTTCTATTGAATGGAATAATCCTTTGATTATGTTTGGTTCAATTAGTTATCTATATTAATTTAATTCTTTGCTGCAATATTACTCTACGAGTATATTGTCGACGTTGAATTTCCTTAATATCGATAACAATTCTCGTTTTTATATTGCGACGAGTGATTTTTCGAAAGATTACATTTTATTTAAATCTAGTTATTAATGTTTTATTTTCCGATTGAAAATTTGAAAATAGAATTTTCAATTGAGTTATTAATGAATCGAAAATAATTAAAATACCAATTATATATAAAGGATTCCCAATACTCTACTTTTTCATCTCATTTTTATATTTTTCAATACTTTTCAAATTACTCATTTAGTTTTAATTTACGTCACACTCTAAAATTTACTTTTCGCACTTGTCTAAATTTTTTTGTTAATTTCATTACTATTCTTCAATTTCTCGATCCATCTCCCTGTGAAATCGACACCCCAAAGCTATACTGCAAATGACCGCATTATTCTTTGGGTGTAATCAGGGTGTTACAACAGGGAAGACGATACGTAACTCCCGTTTGATTGACGTGACGATGGTGAAGCCAATACATAACTGCCGTCGAGGTTAAAGAATGATATGAATATGACAAATGGCGCCTAAAGAAGAGAATATGATGAAAGACACGAAAATTTTATGGAACGATTTTCAAGTACATGTTAAAGAAGTTATGTTATATGAAAAGTTTTTTATGAAAAAGCAAGTGCATAATTCAAAGTCCCAAAGAAAGTCAAGTTACATGAGAGTTTTTTTTATGAAAGTGCATGTGCATAAGTCAAGTCATAAGTTCATATTCATGACACAAGCATTTGTTTGGTATTCACTTATATATGCATGTAATGCTTTTGTTAGGATAATTGTGTTCTTACTGAGATTTCTTGAAATCTCATCCTTTTAATTTTTTTTAACTATCGTTCCTCTTTGGGGTGATAGAAGTGGTTGTAGACGACAATTGATTTCAGGAGTTAGACTCCTCGAGAGACTCCTTGGACCCTGAGGGACCGATTGAGTATTCTCTTTTGATACTGTGGCCCTTTTTGGTATGGCCGTCTCGTAAAGGATATGCAGAGGAACCCTTATTTTAGGGAGGGGTAACAGGGCCCAGCTCTTTTATGATGATGTTTTAAGTTTGTACTTTTGGTTATTTTGGAGAACTTTGTATATTTTTTTGTGTACTGGGAATATTGGTGTTTTGTGGAACTTGATACATTTTGACGTATGGTTATAAAGTTTCATTTTAGGATATTTACTTAGTTCTACCATGTGATGCTTGGCAAGTTTTATATTTCTTGCCTATATTACTCAGCTTGACCTTTTTTCACTGCAAAAATTTTGTATACTGTTTGTAAGTTAGGTACATGCATTTATTTATGACATGAATGAGGGGTAAGTAGCCCAGTGTTACTTATCTTTGACGCTTCGATTTTACATCCGATCTCAAGCGTAGGTGGAGGCGTCGACACTTCTCCTCACACGAGTTGATCCTCTGTTACTCACTTTCGCTATGGCCCAAACCCTCCCTCTGTCACCAACTCTAACAGCTCCTTCCATACCCCTGAAACCAATATCATTGCTATCAACACCAATGCCCAGCTTCCTTACAAACTAACTTCCTCTAGCTTTCCTACATGGCGTGCCAAACTCAACAACCTAGCTTGTCATTGGATATGATATTCTGGGGTTCATCAATCCATGTCCCATGCTTAGGACCAACCCCGTGACAGAAGCTATTGTTACTCGAAATTGATGGATTCGTCAAGATAAACTTCTCCTCAATGGCATCTTTGCTTTCGTTTCTGAAAGCATCTTGCCTCTTATTGCAGCTTCAAGCACTTCCTAAGAACATGGGTCATGCAACTCAAGGATACACTCACATCCTTGAACCATGGTGCCAAAAGCGTTACTGACTACCTCTAGCAAGTGAAATCCATTACTGATGAACTAGCATTAGTGGAGTCCCCTCTCACCAATGATGATCTCACGTTGTATATTCTCAATGGCTTGGCACCTGAATATCGAGACATTGCTGGATCCATTTGCATACGTGAGAACTCTCACTTTTGAAGAACTTCATGATCTCCTTGTGAGTCATGAGACTTATCTTCAATGCCTTGAGGCACTATAGCAGACCTATGTGGCCACTGCCAATTATCATCAAAAGAAAGTTGCCTCTCCTACCTCATCTTACCCTTAGAAAATCCAACTAGCGATCTTCTCACCATCAAAACTCAACTTCATCTTCCAAAAAATCCTCCATCTTATGTCAGTTTTGTGCTGTAACAAATCACATGGCCCACCAATGTAGAAAGTTTTGGAACCCAACCTCTCCCATTGCCAATTATGTTGTGATGAGTGTATGAAAGTGCACTCTAAATATCCTAATACTGGTTTAAATTACTAAAATTTGAATAGAAATAATAGAATATAATTTATCTTATTGAATTTAACTTCTATTTACATTGAGATATGATTATGCATATTTTTATAATATCTTAAATCTCAAATATTGCATTATTGGTTAGTGTGAGAGATTTTGCAATTGAGCTTCACACTTTACATTTTTAAAACTTTACTATTTGGCTTTTACATTTGGTTTTATTTGATGGCAGCCGCATGGAGTAAAATGCATGGCAACATATATGTGTGTGTGTGTGTGTGTGTGTGTGTGTGTGTGTGTGTGAAAAGAATTGGAGCAGCCGCATTACACTTACATGGGCCCCTTATACTCCAAGCCTCAAAGACTAAGCCACATGTGTTAATTGGCTAAAGGACCGCATGGCACTTCATTGAGAATTCAACACCTGGGCTCCACTTGCAATCATGTTGGAAACTTGGACTTGCGTGTTTATTCAAAGTTAAATTCACTTCAGTAATTGGCAACATGACAACAAGTGGACTCGCAAGTTAACTTCAACATGGGCCCACAACGCACTTCAATCTACATGGAACACGGCAAATTTAATTAGGCCATACGTTTGGATGGAGATCTTATCCAATTGGGGCACAACTCTTGAATTAATCGAAAAGGAAGAGCGCAACACTTACAGAGAGACATATCTATTGATTTGAAGAGTTGAGCGTCGCAGGAAGGAAAGCTGGACGAGGGACGGAAGGCTATGCATGAGGAGACAAAATTAATTTTTATGGCCGTCATTTGCTTCTTTTTCTTGAGAATTATATTGTCCATCATGTGTATGGGTAACTAAATTCTTAAGTAGGGTTAGAGATGAACTTGCACATGATAGTATTTTTAATTTATTTTTAATTCATGTCTTTGATCTTTAATTAGTAAAACTTTTTTTTTTATCATTCTCAATTTATTGTTGATATTTTCTTCTCCGAATAATCAGAGAATTTATTCCGTTATAGATTAAGTCATGCTTTTTCTATTGACTATGTTAGTTCTTTGATTATGTTTGAATCAATTGATTGTTTATATTGATTTAATTTTCTGTTATAATATTACTCTCTGAGTATCTTGTCGTCGTCGAGTTTTCTCAATAGTGATAATTGTGGATGCCCTTCTTGCACTTGTGATCGCACGCAAATCGAGATGTCGGGGATGAGCATCACAAGGAAGTTCACCCCTCGTCGTATCATGTATCTGTATATATATGTATATATATATATATATATATATTTAAAGGCAGTGAATAAAGATTTTCACAGTGGAAAAATGTTAGACCTTTCTAAACATACATCACATAGCTCGAAGACTTTAATATCCCAAAGTACTTCATTACTCTAAATATAAATACAACGAAAAATTCATAATTGTTTCTTCTTCCAAAACAATGGAAGCCCAAAATAACTTCATACACCTCTAGAGGCAATGTTACCAATGTATCTATCTCCACAAAAGTGCGTTTCCCAAAACAGTGGAAAATTTTCCAAAATATAAACAAATAGATACAAAACATTTTAATCGATTCCCATCTCCTTTCTGTCTAATACAGGGGCTCTTTGTTTATCTCCTTGAAATTAGGGTCGTAACGAAGACGGTCCAGATTCAAGGTAGGCCCTACGTCATAACTCATCCCAGAGGATGACTCATATAGGCGTCCTAAGTAGAGGGACTCATTAGGACCAAGCAGCACCATGTTGGGTGTAGGTTCGCCAAAATGTACGTTGCCAAAGGCAGTGACTCCGCTGCCCATCGGCCTAACATGCCGAGAGTCATTGGCTCGACGACAGTGGACTTAGTCGGGCCCTTGGGGGTCCGAGGTGTCATCCCAGAAATCATTCTCGGTCGATCCGCCATCACCTGTAACTACTTCTATCGTCTCCAATAAGAAACGATAGTGGGAATATAAAAGGGTGAGATTTCAGGGGAAATCTCAGTAAGTACATTAATATTTCCACAAAAGCATTTCAAGCATACAGTTGAGTGAATAACAAACAATCATATGTGCCTCATGCATTATGGGACTCATTACTTTACTTATGCACATGCTCATGCTCATGTCACTTTCTTTAACTTGCTTTTCTTTGACTTCTTTCATATGTTTGCTTATAATTTCATGTGACAAAATACTTGAAACACCTTTTCAAAACTCATCATTTTCTAATACTTTTCATCTTTTCTTTTCTTAGGCGCCACTTATCGTATCGTATCATATCATGTGGCTCGAAAGCTTTTGTCATGACCTCTTATTTGGACACATCACGGATCTCGTATGCACCAAGTGTTCTCTACTAGTTACCGTAGCACCCGGAAACCGTATCAAACCTAAGTGGCTACGTTTCGCGCCCTTCACGCTCTTCATCACTCGATGATTGATCACTCACCGAGTGACTACAAACTTATTCATATAACGGTAAGGCAAAGGCCAACATCGCTTTTGAGCACCCACTAGCTTTAGGTGCGACCACGCTCTGGATACCTTTTAGATCCATACATGGTCCGTCGACTGTTCTTCGTCGACCCAGGGCTTTTCACTTGAGTTTAATCACTCTTGAGTAAATAGGGAGTTCCACTGGGGCACTATCTTGTCCCAGCCTTTAGGGTTCTTATAAAACTTTAATTCTTTTCTTTTAAAAACATGTTTGACTCAAAAACATGGTTTTCATGCTTCATGCATGAGACATGCAACTCGTAACACTTAACATGTGACACGTGAGACGGACACAAGTGTACTAAGTGTCATAATCTTTCACAAGTCAAGCACTAAGGAATTCTACTTCTTTTCCATCTGAAAGCACACAATGGCCTTGCACACATTTAGGGGTGCTTGGCCCTCCTCCACTAGGATTGGTTCGGGACCCTCCTTAGTTGTTTCCTAATATTTTCTTTTCTTTTCCTATCTTCCTCCAAATACTTAAATCTAGCCTCAATAAAATAATCGCATATTTTTAACACCACAAAAATGCCTTGGCCGAAACCTAGGGTCCTTATGTTTATTATTTTAATCACTTATCTTTTCATCAAGATAGCTCACTTAACCATTCATATGAAAACCGAATATCATGCTATTACATTCTTTTAGTTCTCATACCTTTAATTTCTCCAAGTATTCAAAATTAATCAATATATAAAGTAATAGTTAATCATTAAAAGTTCCAACCCTAACCCTTAAATCCGAAACTCATACATACATCAATCTAAACTTTTTCAACTCCAAGCATTATTTCTAACATACATGCATATTCTCACTACTCATCATGTCCATCATGCCACATTCTATCTTTTCAACTAAGTATTTAAATCCACCATTATAATATGACATTTAACCTAAAATAATACATTAAACAAGCAAGGATTTTTGAGCTCAATATGCAAGACATTTCATCAAGTAATCTATCCTACATCATCCAATATCCAACAAGTTTAACCATGATCATGCATGCATTTCATCAATCTATACATCATGTTGATCTCTTGTAAACAAGTTAACTAATCCACCAGTCGTATCATATTCTCAAACTTAAATAATCATAAGTTTAAATATAGATTCATACCTAGCTAAGCATGGCATTTTCACTAAGGAATTTCATTTTAGCATAAACAAACAAGGATTCAAACAATACAATCAAATTCTCTCAAAAGTATACTAGAATTGCTAAAGGCAAAATAAGAATATACTTACGATACTCCTAGTGGGCTTAGCTTAAATCTAAAAATATGTATATAAAATAATCCATTAGGTTTACTATAAACATGGAGACTTGAAGAGAAGACTTTTGAAATGAGAATATAGGTGTGGTGTGTGTGTGTTCTTCCTATGCTTGAATCAACTTAAGCACTTACCTCTTTAACACTTTCCACTCAAGAATGCTTGCCTTAGCTGCACTACACTTAGGATATTCTTTTGTTTAGAGGATAGAAGGAAGTGAAGTAAAAGATAATGGAGAGGGAGGGAGTGCTGGCCGAGAGGTTGAGAGAGAGTGAGAGGGTTTATGTGCAAATGAAACAACCAAGTGATAGAGACCCCATCCAATGGCCATTCGGCCATGTGAGTTTCTAGGTGCCTTAGGCACTCATTTCCCTACTTCTAGGATAGACATTTGATGGATGGAAAAACTCTTATGATTGACTCCCATCACTAGAGAGAAATCATGCCTAAGCTAGCATATACTTAGTTGACAACTTCTTTCCCCATTTCTCTCCTATGATCAGCACATGGCATGGGCTCCAAGCTCTTCCTTGCTTTTCACACACTCTCAAGTCACTTCACATGTCAATCCAAATGATAACAAGATCATATTTTAGGAGAAAAAGACAAGGCATAGTTCGGCTAGCCCATAGTCTCATCCGAACCCTTCCCATGTCTTCCATGGTTTTTCCCCCCTTTCAAGTATCTATCCATCAACTTGTCAAGTCACCACTCCTCCCTACACTCTTACACATGTGTCCTTTCCCTTCTTGCACAATCTCATGTGTGCCTTCACCTAGATTTGGCAAAACTCTAGGAAGACTCCAAGATGAAGCCCACGACAAGTTCACACCCGGACTCCTTAGTCTTCTCTCATCTCCTTTTCATTTCCTATTTGTTCCATCACTCAATCACTTGTCACTCCTTACACTCTTACACCTTGTACTTCACACCCTTACACAAGTCCCTCAAGTCTCATCACCTAGGTCTTTAGCCAAAACCATTTGGAATACTCTAAGAGTGAGTACACGGCAATATACCCGAAACACCCTCCCTTGGTTTCCTCTTTCCTTTCTCTTCCTTCTCTCCAATGATACCACTTCTGACTTGTCAATCACTTTTTCAACTCACTCTTACAAGATCTACTTTTGGTCATTTACTTAGATTGTGGAAGATTATATAGAAAATAGGGTTCAGCTATATGTCTCCACCGAAACTCTTTTTTCACTTCTCTTAAATTTCCTATTTTAACTACATGTGTCATCTATCTAGATATGGATACTCTTAGGAAGACTAAAATAGAAGATTTCTTTGTACTTCCCAAGATATCCTAATGATAAGAAAATCTCATCATGAGATTTCACACTCCATCCTACAAAGTAACCCACTAGTCAACTTCCAACTACTAGCAATTTTTACTTTTTATCTACTAGTCTTGGATGACTCACTAAGGTTTCTCTAGAGATGACATGTGTTCCTTGTGTGGGCTTGGTGGATCATGGGTCAAACTCATGGGCTTGTGGGCTTATTATTCCCCTCTTGGCCCACTAACTTAAGTCACGTTTTCAAGGCTCTTATTCTAAGCCCAAGCCTTCATCCTCACTCTTCTAAATTACTAATTTTATTATTAAAATGATTACTTAAATAAAATAGTAAGAGACAAAAATCTCGGGTTGTCACAATAACAATTTACATAATTTAAACGTGATGAATGATTTTTCAAAGAGTTACATTTGGTTTAATTTTTGTTACTAGTGCTATATATTTTGATTGGAAATTTTACAATTGAATTTTCAATTGAGTTATCAATAAATTAAGAATAATTAAAATACCAGATATGTCTAAGGGGTTTCCAAAGCTTTAATATTCGTCAAATTTGAATACTTTGTCCATTAATTATTTTGTTTCATTTTACTTTATAATTAAAAATTAATTTATACTCTCTCATAAATCATTGAATATTTTCTTTAGTTTCTTTGTTCTCTCTTTCACTCTTTAATAAGTCTCCCCATGGAATCGACACTCTAAAGCTGTGCTGCAACTACTATATTATTTTTTGGGCATAATCAAATTTTGGCGTTGTTGCTTGGGATACGGTAGAAGAATTGCTAAATAGTTTTTCTTTTCAACAGTTTGCAAAGGTGATAACTTCGTTCCCTCTTTTAGTTTGCTGCATCTTTGTTTTATTTTATTTTATTTTTCTCTTTGTACTTTAACGGAAGCATTTTAAGCATATAGTTAAGTGAATAACAAAAAATTTCTTACGTATGCATTTACATGGGACTCATGCTTAGACCGATGCACATGCTCGTGACAAAATTCATCTTTCTAATCATTTTTCTCATTTTCCAAAACATACTTGTTCAAATTTCATAACAAAGTTTCTTTAATGCATAATCTTTCAAAAGACACTTTGTTCAAAGCTTTCATCTTTTCTTATCTTAGGCGCCACTTATCATATCATATCATATATGGCTCGAAAGCCCTTTTTGTTTCATCATGACTTCTTATTTTAGACACCTCACAGTTTCCCTATGCACGGTGTGCTCCCTGCTAGTTACCGTCACACCCGGCGACCAAGTCGACCTAGGTGAATACGTTTCGCGCCCTTTCGCGCTATTCATCACTCGGGGATTTCTCTCCGAGCAACTACAACCTTATCAGATGGTGAAGCCTAAGCCAACACAGCTTATATGGCACCCAGTAGCATTAGGTGCGACCACGCTCCGGACACCTTTTGGAGCCATACATGGTCCGCCAACTGTTCTTCGTTGACCCAGGGGTTTTTACTCAAGTTAGACACTCCTGAGGGAACAGAGAGTTCCACTGGGACACTTCCCCGTCCCAGCCTTTGGGGTTCTTCTAAAACTTTAGTTCATTTCTTTCGAAAACATACTTTACTCAAAACATGGGTTTTTGTGCTTATGCATGGGACATGCAACTTCTGACTTTGTGAATGCAAAACTCGAGGCGAACTCGAGTACACACATTTGGTCATTTTCCTTCAAACCTACTTCCTTTTAACTCATACTTATGCAAAAACACTCAAACAAGTGCATTAGGGTGAATGGGGTGCTCGGCCTCCACCCCTAGGGTTTGGGCCGAGACCCTACTTTGTCTCCCATTGATGTTCTCTTCTTCCATTGATCTCCCTAACACCATCTAGCCTTACTTCAATATTTAAAACAATTTCCTAGCCTTATAAGGGGTCAAACCCGAAACCTATAGCTCCCAAGTTTGGCGTTTTCCTTTTTCTTAGCCCTTCAAAGCTAGGGTCCTACTTGAATACTCTATGAAAAACCGAATCCATACATGTCAATCTCCCAATATATATATATATTTCTACTTCTCCAAAACATTCAAACATGAATATTGAATAAACAAGGAATTAAGACTTCAAGATTTCCATTTCAAGAAAATCTCCCAAAAATATAACTCCTCAAGCATGCATTTTTGTAACCATCAAGCAACAATAACATCAATATCTTCCAAGATCAATGTAACTAGTTTCTATCGATGCTTTATATATGTTCATCCTAGCATGGCATTTCAATAGGCAAATATTTACAACTAAAATCAAGATGCTTCTTCAAACAACACATATATCCTATATTCACCAATACTCAACTAAGTCAACATCTTCAAGCTTACATGCTTTTTCTTATCAAACCATCAAGATTCTCAATCACCTCATCATAACTCTTTAACCAAAAAGATCATAGGTTCTACACATGGATCCTAATCAAAATAACATTTCTACCCTCATTTTCATCATGGCAATACTAAGCAAGTAACCAAACAATACAAGCATATACAAGCATATACACACATTCAAGCACATTCACTCTAAAATATACAAAGAATGCTAAAGGCAAGGAAAAGATATACTTACAAATCTTCCTAGCTAGCTTATATAATTTCTGAAAATAAAGGAAATACTTAGTTAGAACAAGCTAACAATTTATCATTTTCAAAAGAAAAGGTTTTCTTTTTGGAAAGCATGAACATAGGTTTCTTCCTTATGCTTCTAGGTTTCATTTCAAAGTAACTAAGTTACTTACCTCTTCTAGGTTTCTCCTTCTTCCACAAACACTTTCTCCTTCTCCTTCTTAGTTTGGAGTGTTTAGGTGTCTAAGTGGTGAAAAGAAGTGAAGCAAAGTGAAGGGAAATGGGGAGGAGTTGCTGTGAGGTGCAAAGTGAGGGGTGTGTGTGTATGTGTCCAAAATGAGCAAGCCAAAAGGGTGAGGAAACTAGGCCATTCGGCCAAGGCACTTTGCTAGGCTTCTAGGCCACTCATTCCCCTAGGTTTGAGTGACTTGTGATGGGCTTGAAAGACCCTTGAGTGACTCCCATCACTTAATCCCATCAACCCTAATCCATCCCATCCTAGGTGGAAGATTTGTTTCCTTCTTTCTCTCCTCATGGCCGGCCTCCTTCTCTAGGGTTCCAACCCCTTTCCATCATCTCACATCACCTCTTGTCTCCCCAACAATCCTCTCACATGTCATTCCAAAGGATTTGAGAATCAAATTTTGGGAAAACACCCAAGTGGGTTTCGGATCCCATGGCCTCCATCCGAAACCTCTCTTCATCTCACTCTCATTTCCATTATGTCACATGCTCTTTCCATCAACCAATCGCCTCACATCTCACACAAGCTTGTCATGTCACTCTTACACAAATCCTTATCTAGATTTGGTGGCAAAAAGGAAGTCAAACAAGGGGAGGGGGAGTCGGCTAAGGCCATACCCGAAACCCCTCATCTCCTTCCTTCCCACTTTTTGATCCATCATCTCACATCTCAAGTCACTTTTTCTTACACCCTCTTACACATCATGTCTCATCCAATCTTATATAAATCTTACATGTCCCTTCCACCTAGATTTGGAAATGTTTAGGTGAGAAAACCCTAAGGCCATTCGGCCAAAGCCCTCCCACCAAAACCCCTCTCTCTTTTCTCATCTCCAAATCTTCTCAAAATCTTATTTCATCATTTTACTAGATATGATAGGATCTCATGTTGACTTATTTGGCAAAATCCTACACCTCACACACTTATCTAGGTAGGAAAAGATGGAAGATTCCACTCATGTCTTCTCTTTTCTTTTTCCAACAAAACAACTAATCAACTAGCTCACCTACTAGTATTTTCTTCTCTCAACTACTAGTCTTGACTCAACTTACTAAACTTCTCCTAGCTTGACATGTGTCATCAAGCATGGGCTTGGGTTGACTAGTGGACTTCCTCTCATGGACCTATGTGCTTGTCTTTCCCCCACTTAGGCCCAAGGCTCTTGTTATGGCCTTAAGGCCCTTAAACTTCTAAATCTATCTTCTTAAGGCTTTAGTCACCAATTTGCCTAAGTCACTAAGCCATATATATATATAAAATTAAATAAAAGCAAAGTATGATAATTTTGGGATCGTCACATCCTCCCCCACTAAAAAAAGACTTTGTCCTCGAAATCACTAAGGCATGCACAGGAAAACAACCAAAGGGTGGTTTTTTTTTTTTTACACACATATATAAATAATATACCTCCTGTGCTAGTGGCAGTAGATTCCTCTGATGAAGAATAGGTGGGTACGTCTTCCTCCTCAGTCACAGAGTCTTGGGAGTGGTAGAACACAGCATCCACGTCTGGGTCATAATACATGTTCACTCTCAACTCGTTTATCCTACGAGTAATTTCTTCCTCGGTCTCTACTCGGGGCACTCCTTCCTCTCTTAGTCTAATGCGGTCCTCGGAATTGTCGAAAAGGTTCAGGGGCTTTAAATTCGGTTCGCTCGCCTCACCTCGAATCATCCTACGTAATTGCCTTATCTCTGCTCTCAACCAACTCCTAGGTGGTTGTCGTTCTTCGTGAGGTAGAGCTCGACGAGGAACAAGTGCTCCTCTACGATTATGCTCATAACATGGGTGTGATGCCGCTCGTATTGTTCCGAGCGTGCTAATCCCTGTACTCTCATCCTTTCGCGCCTTCTGCACATTATCCTTTGTCTATTCTCCCTTCTTTCCCTCATTTGGGCTACGGTGGCTACAGACATACGAGGGTTTCTTCTAGTTTGGGCCATCTCTTGATTAAAATTCATAAGTTACTATAGTTCCAAGGAGTGGTCAAACAATTACAGATATAATCATCACAAAGCATTCCTACATTCATACAAGTACACACATATCATTGTCATCATTTTCTAAAGGACACAAAAGTTCAAACAAAAGGCTATAGATACATCAATTGTTGACAAACAAATGAGGGTATTTAGCCCTCATGAGATCTTCACGTTCCCATGTCGCTTCTTGAAAAGCGGGGTTATTCCATAACACTTTAACCATTGAAATCTTCCGATTCCTCAATTCTTGCTCCTTGTAGTCTTCAATCTGAGTTGGCCATTCTTCATAAGTCAGGTTAGGACGTAGTTCGATACTTTCTGGGTTCATAACTGTCCCTGGTCCTCCACTTAGACTCTTCTTTAGTGAGGACACATGAAATACATTGTGAACCCCTTGTAAACTTATGGGTAAGTCCAAACGGTAAGCCACCAACCCGACTTTCTCAAGAATTTCATAAGGGCCTATGTAACGCGGACTTAATTTTCCTTTCTTGCCAAATCGAGTCACTCCCTTCATGGGTGAAATCTTTATATATACCCAATCGCCGACTTCGAATTCCAGGGGCCTTCGACGTCAATCCGCGTAGCTCTTTTGTCTGCTCTGTGCAGTTTTCATTCTTTCTCGTATCAATTCCACTTGAGCTCGGACTTCTTGTAAGTATTCAGGTCCTAATACTTGACTCTCGCCGACTTCGTCCCAGTACAGAGGCGATCGGCATTTTCTTCCATACAGGGCTTCATAAGGTGCCATTTGGATAGTTGCTTGAAAGCTATTATTATAGGCAAACTCCACCAAAGGCAAAAGACTTTCCCAGTTGTCACGCAAATCTAGCACGCATGCTCGCAGCATGTCTTCTAGGGTCTAAATTGTCCGTTCTGTTTGTGGGTGATAGGCACTGCTGAATTTTAAATTAGATCCCATCATCTTTTGTAGACTTTGCCAGAAACGAGATGTGAATCTGGGGTCTCGATCCGAAACATTCGTTTTGGGCACGCCGTGTAGGCGCACTATTTCCTTCACATATAGTCGTGCCAATTTCTCCAAGGAATCTGTATTGGCTATTGGCAAGAAATGTGCACTCTTAGTCAATCTATCGACTATTACCCAGATTGTATTCTTCCCTGCCGATGTTCTCAGAAATCCCACCACAAAGTCCATAGACACATCCTCCCATTTCCATTCCGGAATCGGTAAGGGTTGTAACATTCTAGCCGGACACTGATGTTCGGCTTTAACCAGTTGGCATATCGAGCATTTGGCTACAAATGTAGCCACATCCTTTTTAATGCCTTCCCACCAGAATCTCTTCTTCAGGTTTTGATACATCTTAGTGCTTCCTGGGTGAGCTGTATAAGGGGTGCAATGCGCCTCCCTCATAAGCTTTTCTCTGAGCTCTGAATCGTCTGGTATTACTGCCCTTTTCTCAAAACACAGTGTTCCATCATCCAATATTGTGAAGTGAGGTGATCCCTGCCCTTCTAGTAGTTTCTGTCGAATCTTCTCCAATTTCGCATCCTTCCATTGCCCTTCTCTTATTTCATCTTCAGTCAGAGATACGATTTCCTGTGTCGCCAGTAGCATCACCCCTTGGGGTAGGTCCTTAACTAGCATATTCCGCACAGCTGTCAGTATTGGTGACTCTTCTAGCCACATCTTTCGACTCAATGCATCAGCCACCACATTAGCCTTTCCTGGGTGATACTTGATTTCACACTGAAAGTCACTAATCGTCTCAACCCATCTCCTTTGTCTCATATTCAAATTCTTCTGACTGAATAGGTACTTTAAACTCATGTGATCCGTATATATCTCACACCTTTCGCCATACAGGTAGTGCCTCCAAATCTTCAGTGCGAACACTACTGCTGCCAATTCCAGATCGTGTGTAGGGTAATTGCGTTCATGATCCTTAAGTTGTCGGGATGCGTAGGCGACTACTCGTCCCTCCTGCATCAGGACACATCCCGGACCCATCTTCAATGTGTCACTAAATATCACATACGGTTTGTGAGGTTCTGGCAGAGATAGTACTGGTGCTAACGTTAGTCTCTTCTTGAGCTCTTGGAAACTCTGTTCGCACTTATCGCTCCAGACGTATTAGGCGTTTTTCTTAGTTAACACCGTCAGAGGACCAGACAGCTTAGAAAATCCTTCTACGAATCTCCTCTAGTAACCTGCTAGTCTGAGGAAGCATTGTATCTCATGAGCGTTTGTCGGTCTCTGCCATTCCGTCACCGCTTCTATTTTCGCTAGGTCCACCGTCACTCCTTTACTGGAAATGACATGACCCAGAAACTTGACTTCTCGAAGCCAAAACTCGCATTTACTCAGTTTGGTGTATAACTGATGTTCCTGCAGAGTACTCAATACAGTTTTCAGGTGCTCTCGGTGCTCTTCATCATTCCGGGAGTATATTAAGATGTCGTCAATAAACACCACGACGAACTATCCAGATACTGTCGAAAAATCCTATTCATTAGGTCCATGAAGGCTACTAGAGCATTTGTCAGTCCAAAAGACATAACTAAGAACTCGAAGTGTCCATAACGAGTTTGAAAGGCAGTCTTGGGTACATCCAGCTCCTTGATTTTTAGTTTATGGTACCCTGATCTGAGATCAATCTTTGAAAACACCGTTGCTCCTTGTAATTGGTCTAACAGATCATCTATTCGTGGTAACGAGTACTTGTTCTTGATAGTAACCTTGTTAAAGTCTCTATAGTCGATGCACATTCTCATCGTTCCATCCTTCTTCTTTACAAACAATACTGGAGCTCCCCATGGTGACGAGCTAGGTCGTATAAATCCTTTTGCTAGCAACTCCTCTATCTGCACTTTCAACTCCTTGAGTTCCATTGGCGCCATTCGATATGGTGCTTTATGAACTGGTGCCGTAGCAGGTTCCAACTCGATGGTAAACTCTGTCTCGCGATCCGGAGGTAATCCAAGCAAATCCTCCGAGAATATTCGAGGGAAATCTCGCACCACTGGGATCTCTTTAATACTCTTCGATTCTTCTATTATATTGGCGGACATTAGCAAAAATGCTTTCGCCTCTCCTTTCACACTTTTGATTGCTCTTCTTGCCGTCACAATAGAAGGAACCAAGCTAACCGTTTCTCCCGCATAATGTAGCTCTGGCTCTCCTGGCAGCTCAAAGGTTATTTCCTTTCTACGACAGTCAATCTTGGCGAAATGTTTGGATAGCTGGTCCATCCCCAGTATTACGTCAAATCCCAATAGGTGAAAAACTATCAATTTGGCATCTAATCGTATCCCAGCAATCTCTAAAGGACAGTTCCTTGCTATCCGTTGGCAGCCTATCGTCCTTCCGTCCGGGAGGGCTACCAGTACCTTCTGATCCAAGGGTTCTACCTCTAGGTTACACTTTCGCATGCAATTATAAGAGACGAAGGATCTCGTTGCACCAGAATCAAACAATGCATACACTATGTTACGCCTCAGAATGATCTCTCCTATAAAAATTTTCTACTATCATCAAACTAACAAAAACCATTTCGTAATTTAAATTAAGACAAGGTCAAGTCTTTTACCAGTAATGATGCTTGCATTGATGGCCTCCTCGTCTTCCATGTCCACTTCTCCCGGATCGAGGGCATATACTTTGGCCTTCACGGGAGTCTTTGCTTTCTTTCCTGGTAGTGTAGTCCCGCTAGCGACTATCTGGGGACAGTCGCGGATCCTATGCCCTTTCTGACCACATCGGAAACAGGCTCCCGTCGCCACCCAACATTCGCCACCCAACATTCGGCCGGATGCGGTCGTCCACATGTTCTGCAAGGCGGCGAGGATGCTGGTACTCCTGGATCGCTCATTTTGCCCTTTCCTTTATCCGCAGGAAAAGCAACTCTTTTCTTGCCCGCATCCTTTCCAGAAGAGTAGGGAAAATTCCACTTTCTGTTCATTTGTACTTGATTAATCAAACTCTTTTGTTCTGCCTCAGTAATAGCAGCTACATTCACTAACTCCTGGAAATTTTCGATTCGCAGGCAGGCTAATTGGTTGCAGATTCTTGGTTGCAACCCGTCTTGGAACTTCTTCGCTCGTATTTTCTCGGTAGATACCAAGTGAGGAGCGAATTGCGCCATTTCCATGAATTTTGCCGCATACTGGTTCACTGTCATGCCCCCTTGTCCCAGTGTGGTGAACTCCATAGCCTTCTGCTGTTTGATTGATTCAGGGAAGAAGCGGTCGTCAAATTCAGTCTTGAAGCGTTCCCAGGTGGGAGTCACATTCTCTCCCAGTTCCTCTTTTAGTAGCTTCCTTTTTGTATCCCACCACAGTCCAACCTCTCCCTATAGTAGGTGTCCCGCATATTGTACCTTCTGGGTTTCTGTACACCCGCTAATCTCGAAGGTACGTTCCAAGTCCATAATCCATCTGTCTGCTTTCATAGCTCCTTCCGTTCCCATGAAATTCGGATACCGGTAAACTAGAAACTTCTCGTATGTACAACCCGACGTTCCTCTGCCGGTATGTGGATGGCATCTGCCTTGCTCCATTTGAGTTTTCACTAACTATGTCATCTGATGGATCCCCTCAGCTATGGCTTGTCCTCCGTCCATCGGGGTATTCCGTGCTTCCCTTTCTTCAGTTCTCGGGGGAGTAATCCATGGCGTCTCGCCCCTCGTAGGACTGCAGACATTTCGATCATCTACTTCCGGGGGTGCCCTGGACCTTGGGGTAGAAGCACGACGTTTTCCTCCCGCCATATCTCCTCTGAAAGCATAGGAAACAGGCTCCCGTCGCCACCCAACATTCGCCACCCAACATTCGGCCGGATGCGGTCGTCCACATGTTCTGCAAGGCGGCGAGGATGCTGGTACTCCTGGATCGTTCATTTTGCCCTTTCCTTTATCCGCAGGAAAAGCAACTCTTTTCTTGCCCGCATCCTTTCCAGAAGAGTAGGGAAAATTCCACTTTCTGTTCATTTGTACTTGATTAATCAAACTCTTTTGTTCTGCCTCAGTAATAGCAGCTACATTCACTAACTCCTGGAAATTTTCGATTCGCAGGCAGGCTAATTGGTTGCAGATTCTTGGTTGCAACCCGTCTTGGAACTTCTTCGCTCGTATTTTCTCGGTAGATACCAAGTGAGGAGCGAATTGCGCCATTTCCATGAATTTTGCCGCATACTGGTTCACTGTCATGCCCCCTTGTCCCAGTGTGGTGAACTCCATAGCCTTCTGCTGTTTGATTGATTCAGGGAAGAAGCGGTCGTCAAATTCAGTCTTGAAGCGTTCCCAGGTGGGAGTCACATTCTCTCCCAGTTCCTCTTTTAGTAGCTTCCTTTTTGTATCCCACCACAGTCCAACCTCTCCCTATAGTAGGTGTCCCGCATATTGTACCTTCTGGGTTTCTGTACACCCGCTAATCTCGAAGGTACGTTCCAAGTCCATAATCCATCTGTCTGCTTTCATAGCTCCTTCCGTTCCCATGAAATTCGGATACCGGTAAACTAGAAACTTCTCGTATGTACAACCCGACGTTCCTCTGCCGGTATGTGGATGGCATCTGCCTTGCTCCATTTGAGTTTTCACTAACTATGTCATCTGATGGATCCCCTCAGCTATGGCTTGTCCTCCGTCCATCGGGGTATTCCGTGCTTCCCTTTCTTCAGTTCTCGGGGGAGTAATCCATGGCGTCTCGCCCCTCGTAGGACTGCAGACATTTCGATCATCTACTTCCGGGGGTGCCCTGGACCTTGGGGTAGAAGCACGACGTTTTCCTCCCGCCATATCTCCTCTGAAAGCATAGGAAACAGGCTCCCGTCGCCACCCAACATTCGCCACCCAACATTCGGCCGGATGCGGTCGTCCACATGTTCTGCAAGGCGGCGAGGATGCTGGTACTCCTGGATCGTTCATTTTGCCCTTTCCTTTATCCGCAGGAAAAGCAACTCTTTTCTTGCCCGCATCCTTTCCAGAAGAGTAGGGAAAATTCCACTTTCTGTTCATTTGTACTTGATTAATCAAACTCTTTTGTTCTGCCTCAGTAATAGCAGCTACATTCACTAACTCCTGGAAATTTTCGATTCGCAGGCAGGCTAATTGGTTGCAGATTCTTGGTTGCAACCCGTCTTGGAACTTCTTCGCTCGTATTTTCTCGGTAGATACCAAGTGAGGAGCGAATTGCGCCATTTCCATGAATTTTGCCGCATACTGGTTCACTGTCATGCCCCCTTGTCCCAGTGTGGTGAACTCCATAGCCTTCTGCTGTTTGATTGATTCAGGGAAGAAGCGGTCGTCAAATTCAGTCTTGAAGCGTTCCCAGGTGGGAGTCACATTCTCTCCCAGTTCCTCTTTTAGTAGCTTCCTTTTTGTATCCCACCACAGTCCAACCTCTCCCTATAGTAGGTGTCCCGCATATTGTACCTTCTGGGTTTCTGTACACCCGCTAATCTCGAAGGTACGTTCCAAGTCCATAATCCATCTGTCTGCTTTCATAGCTCCTTCCGTTCCCATGAAATTCGGATACCGGTAAACTAGAAACTTCTCGTATGTACAACCCGACGTTCCTCTGCCGGTATGTGGATGGCATCTGCCTTGCTCCATTTGAGTTTTCACTAACTATGTCATCTGATGGATCCCCTCAGCTATGGCTTGTCCTCCGTCCATCGGGGTATTCCGTGCTTCCCTTTCTTCAGTTCTCGGGGGAGTAATCCATGGCGTCTCGCCCCTCGTAGGACTGCAGACATTTCGATCATCTACTTCCGGGGGTGCCCTGGACCTTGGGGTAGAAGCACGACGTTTTCCTCCCGCCATATCTCCTCTGAAAGCATAGAATTTACACGTGAGTTACCCAAACTCTAGAATTCTATTCTGACCTTCACAGCACTATCATTTCTTTCAACCAGTCTTCCGAAATATTTTAAGCCTAACACTAAAGGTTAAATCCTATACCATGTGATTTCTTTTCCTAGGACTTGTGGTTTTTACCCAGAGACTTAACTGCTTTGATACCACTGCTATCGACGCCCCAATCCATGCTTGGGATCGCACGTGAATAGAAGCGTCGAGGAGGAACAACGCAAGGAAGTTCACCCCTCGTCATATCATATGTTTACATTTTTTTTTTTTAAAACGTCAAGTAAAGATCATCGCAGTGGAATAAAAAGGTCAAGCCTTCTACATAAGTATGCATCACATGGTTAGCTATGGATCCCAAACATAACATCATACATAGCCCGGATTTAAAAATTTACATAACTTGTCCAAGTAATCAAAATAGTGCTTCCCACAGGTGGGAAGACTTTATCAAAATACAGGGCATCACAAAATAATATGGGTCTTAACATTACCCATAAA
Source organism: Platycarya longipes (assembly GCA_036559045.1). Taxonomy (NCBI): domain Eukaryota; kingdom Viridiplantae; phylum Streptophyta; class Magnoliopsida; order Fagales; family Juglandaceae; genus Platycarya; species Platycarya longipes. Next base: position 37,285,127 of record CM071803.1, on the reverse strand, counting down.
TTTAACCGACAGGTTCCTTCTTCACCTTCTTAAAGTTCGGGCCCCAGCAAAGCTAATCCAAGTCCATGCTAGGCCCTGCCTCACATATCGCCCTAGAAAGCGGTCCAAAAATACCCCTAATACTAAGCAACACCCTGAAGGGTATAGACCAACAGAACTGTACATGGTCATCTTCAGTGACTCCACCTCCCACTGACCCGGGTGGTTCAGAGTTACTGGCCCCCTAAGGCGGCCTCAATCGGGTCCCTGAGGATCCGAGGTGTCATCTCGGGGGTCGTACTCATCTGAGTCATCCTCACCTGCAAGTACTTCTATCATTCCCAAGAGGGAAGGATAGTAGGGACATAAAGAGTGGGGTGAGATTTTGGAGGAAATCTCATCAAGTACATCTATACTTTAACGAAAGTATTTGAAGCATATAGTTAAGTGAATAACAAAAAAATTTCTTACGTATGCATTTACATGGGTCTCATGCTTAGATCGATGCACATGCTCGTGACAAAATTCATCTTTCTCATCATTTTCTCATTTTCCAAAAACATACTTGTTCAAATTTCATAACAAAGCTTCTTTAATGCATAATCTTTCAAAAGACACTTTGTTCAAAACTTTCATCTTTTCTTATCTTAGGCGCCACTTATCATATCATATCATATATGGCTCGAAAGCCCTTTTTGTTTCATCATGACTTCTTATTCTGGACACCTCACAGTTCCACTATGTACCTTGTGCTCCCCGCTAGTTACCGTCACACCCGGCAACCAAGTCGACCTAGGTGAATATGTTTCGTGCCCTTTCGCGCTATTCATCACTCGGGGATTTCTCTCTAAGCAACTACAACATTATCAGATGGCAAGGCCTAAGCCAACACCGCTTATATGGCACCCACTAGCATTAGGTACGACCACGCTCCGGACACCTTTTGGAGCCATACATGATCCGCCGACTGTTCTTCGTCGACCCAGGGGTTTTCACTCAAGTTAGACAAGCCTGAGTGAACAGAGAGTTCCACTGGGACACTTCCTCATCCCAGCCTTTGGGGTTCTTCTAAAATTTTAGTTCATTTCTTTCGAAAACATACTTTACTCAAAACATGGGTTTTCGTGCTTATGCATGGGACATGCAACTTCTGACTTTGTGAATGCAAAACTCGAGGCGAACTCGAGTACACACATTTGGTCGTTCTACCTTCAAAACTACTTCCTTTTAACTCATACTTATGCAAAAACACTCAAACAAGTGCATTAGGGTGAATGGGGTGCTCGGCCTCCACCCCTAGGGTTTGGGCCGAGACCCTACTTTGTCTCCCATTGATGTTCTCTTCTTCCATTGATCTCCCTAACACCATCTAGCCTTACTTCAATATTTAAAACAATTTCCTAGCCTTATAAGGGGTCAAACCCGAAACCTATAGCTCTCAAGTTTGGCGTTTTCCTTTTTCTTAGCCCTTCAAAGCTAGGGTCCTACTTGAATACTCTATGGAAAATCGAATCCATACATGTCAATCTCCCAATATATATATATATATATTTCTACTTCTTCAAAACATCCAAACATGAATATTGAATAAACAAGGAATTAAAACTTCAAGATTTCCACTTCAAGAAAATCTCCCAAAAACATAACTCCACAAGCATGCATTTTTGTAACCATCAAGCAACAATAACATCAATATCTTCCAAGATCAATGTAACTAGTTTCCATTGATGCTTTATACATGTTCATTCTAGCATGGCATTTCAATAGGCAAAATATTTACAACTAAAATCAAGATGTTTCTTCAAACAACATATATGCATATATCCCATATTCACCAATACTCAACTAACTCAACATCTTCATGCTTACATGCTTTTTCTCATCAAACCATCAAGATCCTCAATCACCTCATAAATCTTTAACCAAAAAGATCATTGGTTCTACACATGGATCCTAATCAAAATAACATTTCTACCCTCACATTTTCATCATGGCAATACTAAGCAAGTAACCAAACAATACAAGCATATACACACATTCAAGCACATTCACTCTAAAATATATAAAGAATGCTAAAGGCAAGGTAAAGATATACTTACAAATCTTCCTAGCTAGCTTATATAATTTCTGAAAATAAAGGAAATACTTAGTTAGAACAAGCTAACAATTTATCATTTTCAAAAGAAATGGTTTTCTTTTTGGAAAGCATGAACATAGGTTTCTTCCTTATGCTTTTAGGTTTCATTTCAAAGTAACTAAGTTACTTACCTCTTCTAGGTTTCTCCTTCTTCCACAAACACTTTCTTCTCCTCCTTCTTAGCTTGGAGTGTTTAGGTGTCTAAGTGGTGAAAAGAAGTGCAGCAAAGTGAAGGGAAATGGGGAGGAGTTGCCGTGAGGTGCAAAGTGAGGGGTGTGTGTGTGTGTGTCCGAAATGAGTAAGCCAAAAGGGTGAGGAAACTAGGCCATTTGGCCAAGGCACTTTGCTAGGCTTCTAGGCCACTCATTCCCCTAGGTTTGAGTGACTTGTGATGGGCTTTAAATACCCTTGAGTGACTCCCATCACTTGATCACATCAACCCTAATCCATCCCATCCTAGGTGGAAGATTTGTTTCCTTCTTTCTCTCCTCATGGCTGGCCTCCCTCTCTAGGGTTCCAACCCCTTTCCATCATCTCACATCACCTCTTGTCTCCCCAACAATCCTCTCACATATCATTCCAAAGGATTTGAGAATCAAATTTTGGGAAAACACCCAAGTGGGTTTCGGATCCCATGGCCTCCATCCAAAACCTCTCTTCATCTCACTCTCATTTCCATTTTGTCACATGCTCTTTCTATCAACCAATCGCCTCACATCTCACACAAGCTTGTCATGTCACTCTTACACAAATCCTTATCTAGATTTGGTGGCAAAAAGGAAGTCAAACAAGGGGAGGGGGAGTCGGCTAAGGCCATACCCGAAACCCCTCATCTCCTTCCTTCCCACTTTTTAATCCATCATCTCACATCTTAAGTCACTTTTTCTTACACCCTCTTACACATCATATTTCATCCAATCTTATACAAATTTTACATGTCCCTTCCACCTAGATTTGGAAATGTTTAGGTGAGAAAACCCTAAGGCCATTCGGCCAAAGCCCTCCCACCAAAACCCCTCTCTCTTTTCTCATCTCCAAATCTTCTCAAAATCTTATTTCATCATTTTACTAGATATCGTAGGATCCCATGTTGACTTATTTGGCAAAATCCTACACCTCACACACTTATCTAGGTAGGAAAAGATGGAAGATTCCACTCATGTCTTCTCTTTTCTTTCTCCAACAAAACAACTAGTCAACTAGCTCACCTATAAGCTTTTTCTTCTCTCAACTACTAATCTTGACTCAACTTACTAAACTTCTCCTAGTTTGACATGTGTCATCAAGCATGGGCTTGGGTTGACTAGTGGACTTCCTCCCATGTACCTATGGGCTTGTCTTTCCGCCACTTAGGCCCAAGGCTCTTGTTATGGCTTTAAGGCCCTTAAACTTCTAAGTCCATCTTCTTAAGGCTTTAGTCACCAATTTACCTAAGTCACTAAGCCATATATATATATATAATTAAATAAAAGCAAAGTATGATAATTTTGGGGTCGTCACATGAGTAAACATGAGGAACATCCCACTAGGACCCTTTAAGAATACCTCCACCCTACATACACAGCCACACCATCATGCATTATGTTTCTAGCCAATACTCGCCAACTGGATTTTAAAACATGGATGATATAATTGCTTCCCACTTTTCTTGGCTTAGAGAATGAAAATCCATATGTGCACATTAGGGAGTTTGAGGAAGTAGTTGCGACTTTTTATAATCAAAATGCAACTGATGACATTGTGAGGCTTAAGTTGTTTTCTTTCTCTTTGAAGGATAGAGTTAAGAGTTGGTTATACTCGTTGAGACCACGATCTATTGGGTCATGGAATGAGATGACTCAAGTCAATAAATACTTTCCTCAACATAAGATCAATGCTTTAAAAAGGAAAATCTCCACCTTTGTACAAAAGGACAATAAGACTTTGTATCAGTCCTGGGAGAGATTTAAGGAGTTGTTGAGTATCTACCTTCACCATGGGTATGAGAATTGGCACTTAGTGAGTTATTTTTATGGGAGACTTACACCTAGAGAGCACCAATTTGTGGTGATGATGTGTAATGGTGAATTCTTATGAAAAAATTTTGATGAAGCCATAGAATACCTCAATGAGCTTGCTGAAAAAGCTCACACTTGGACTGGACCTAGTGCCATTGAGAAATAGGTCACGACCTATAGAAATCGAAATGGTGGTGGAATTTACCATCTCAAGGAGGATGATAACTTAAAGGCTAAGGTTGGGATACTTAGTAAGGAGTTAGAGTTGTTAAAGACTAAGAACTTAAAGCCAACATACTTGGCTAATCGTGAAGAGTCTTTTGGACCATGTTTTGTATGTGGTAGGGCAGATCACCTCACCCAAGACTGTCCCACATTTGCGGAGATAAGAGGTATGTATGAGGAACAATGTAATGCTTTAGGTATGTACAAGAAGTTTTTTGCACTTTTCTCTGAGATCTACAATCCAAGGTGGTGTGATCACCTCAATTTTAGCTAGAAGTCTGAAAGCCAGCAGCCTGCACAACCTCCTAGAGCATACCTTGCACCATATCATGCATCTTCCTCTTCTAGAAACCCTTTCGAAGATACTTTACATGCTTTTATTGAGGCATAGGGTAAAACTAACCAAAAGTTTGAATCTTTAATTATGCAGGTTGTTGAAGAAGTAAATGAAATAAAGAGTCAGGTATCCAAGTTGATGAGCTCCCTAAGTGTAAATGAATATGGTAAGTTCCTTTTTCAAGCTAAGTTCGCACCACATGATCAACATATGGCACAAGAGAATTTTAAGGATGTGAATGCCATTATGATAAGAAGTGGTAAGTCTTTACATATCCCAACAATGGACAAATAAGAGGATGTTGAAAAGGATTAAGATAGTAGTAGTACCAAGCTTCTCAAAGAACTTGAGGTAATAAAGAGTTTGGTTAAGATACAATTTCCTCAAACTATAAAATCAAGCAAACTAACTTTGGATCTTAGTAATTAAATCATTGAGAATGTCAAGTAGGTAAAACTTAATCATCCTTTTTTACATGTAATGAAAAAAGTGCCTGCTTATGCAAAAGTTCTCAAGGATTTGTTTACAGTTAAGAGGAAGCACCATGTAAAGAAAACAACATTCCTAACAAAGCAAGTTAGTGCTCTAATTGACCGGCGAATTCCTCCCAAGTACAAGGATCCTGCCTGCCCAACCATTGCATGTAACATTGGGAATCATGAGTTTGGGCAGGCATTGCTAGATTTAGGGGCTAGTGTGAATTTAACGCCTTATTCTTCTTATTTGCACCTAGGGTTGAGAGAAATCAAACCAACTTCTGTGGTATTGTAATTGGTTGATCATTCAGTTAAAGCACCACGGGGTGTGGTAGAGGATGTTTTGATTCAAATTGATAAATGTTATTATCCTGTTGATTTTCTAATTTTGGACACTAGTAGTTATGTTGTTGACTCTACCTCTAAAATTTTCTTAATTTTAGGTAGACCGTTCCTTGCACTGCTGATGCTCTTATTAATTACAGGAATGATTTGATGAAACTTTCTTTTAGAAATATGACTTTTGAGGTAAATATTTTTCATATTGTAAAACAACCAGAAGAGGATGACAAGTACCACTAGACATATATGATTGACTCACTCATAGATAGGGAAGTTTTCACAACTCATGATTTTGATTCCCTTGAATATTTCATTATTAAGTCTAACTTTAATCCTATTAGTGATTCATCCAATGTGATTGATATTTGTGCAATTTTTTATACAACTTAGGATCATGGCACACAGGCTTGGCAACTGAAGTTTGAGGAGTTGCCTAAGAAAAGTGAAGAATAAGTTCCTTCAAGTGGGGAAGCACCAGTAGTTGACTTGAAACCTTGCCAACCACCTGTGGAGCTTGAGTATTGAGTTTATTGCACCAACAAGTATTTCAATTTTGACCAAGAAGAGGCAGCTCTAGAAGTGGAAGACATTCCACTTGTGGACCCAGACTATCCACCTTAACCAAACCATATAGTCATTTTTTTTATTTGTTTTCTTTTGTTTTCTTTTCATTTTTTTGAATTTTATTTTATTATTTTTGTTCCTTCTCATTTTGTTTGCTGTTATTTTATTTGTTTTTGTTTGTAGGTTAGTGTCAATTTGTCATTTCAGTTTGTCATTTTTTGTGCTTAAAGAGCTATCCACGTCACACATCATGTGTATTCTACCATTTTCAGTCACTCCACATTCAGCTTTGATTGTTAAACATTGAGGATAATGTCTCATTTAAGTTGAGGGTGGGAATGCAAATTTGGCATTTAAAATGCTTGTTCTCTGTGTCAATGTTTTTTTAAAATTTGTATCACATAGGCATCCTTTAACATGTGTACTCATTCTCATTCATAGCCATCTTCGTGAATTCACCAAACCCACCATAATCATTTTGCTGAAGCATTCACAGAACTTTTAATGCACTTATCCAAGCATTGTAGTAAGATAATGGTTTGACACATATAGTTAGAGAACTCTTTTGCTTAAGTATTCATGTGAATTTTGGGAGAGAATTGAAAGCTTACAAATATAGAAAATTGTGATAAGTATTCATTGATTTGTTGAACTAGGCACTTCTTTTCAAAATATCATTACATGGTTTATGGTAAGATGGTGGATATATTTAAGATATGACGAAGGTCAACTTAGAATTAACATTTGAGCCTTTCGAGTTAACCCTTTCTATCATAGACTCTTAGTAGCCAACTTTGAGTCAATAAACACATATGGCTTTTTCTTTTCATATGCCCACATCATCCATACTTCTCTACATTGGAGAATAGCCTATACACTGATTTTCCTACCATTTTTACTTCCAAGTGTGTACTAGATGTGGAATTTTCATTTTTTCAATTGAGTGAGCTTCAATAAATAAATAAATAAATAAAAGAAAAAGAAAAAGAAAAGGAGAAAAAGAAAGGAAATGTATTATTATTCGATGATTTGAAAAGTATATCAAATGATAAGTGATCTACTAAGATGTTTAATAAAATTCCTTTGATATGTACTTGGAAGTTTTTGAATCCTTCACATCCTTTTCTTCATATAGCCCCAGCCAAGCCACATTACAACCTTTGTGTTGACCGTTCTGATCCTAAGTAAGCCTATAGAAAGAGTGGCGGAAATCTCATTTGTTAGTGTTCCTATCATAAGATCAATGTTTGCTTGTTACTTGTACATAATTGCTTAATTTTCCATGAGAGTGTATGTATATCCCTTGTCAACTCCATAGAGAGAACCCTTACATGAAACACTATTATACCCATGAGTTATAAAGTTGAACCTTTTACTTGAGATGTTCTTGATGTTGTATGTGTCAGGGCTTTTTGTTAGATGGATATACTTTGGAACACACACTCTGTGGATTGCTGTAGATGGATTGCTTGTGATAGGGTTATTGGAATCCTAATATTGCTTTGGTATAAGAATTTGGAAAGTTTGATTTGGTGGCCTTTGTGTGTAATTTTCTTTGGTCTTTTTCGTTGTTTTGGCATGAAAATTGTTGGGGACTAACAATAAGCAAGTTGGAGGTGTAATGAGTGTACGAAAGTACACTCTAAAAATCCTAATATTGGATTAAATTGCTAAAATGTGAATAGAAATAAAACGATATAACTTATCTTCTTGAATTTAATTCCTATTTACATTGCGATATGATTAAGCACATATTTATAATACTTAAATCTCAAATATTGTGACACCCCTAAGTTACGTTCGTAATTCAATACAAATTGAAGTGTCAGGGTAAATAATGCTAGACTACTAACCCGTACTTATCGAAATTTAATACAAATCACAGTGAAAAAGTTCTGAATAAAAATTAATTTCTAATGATCACATAAAAGTACTTTTAAAAACCACAATAATATTTTATCCTTATATGCATAACCCAGTTAGTTTTCTTATATACAAACTTATCAAAATTTCGACTTAGGGCCACCTAGGCTCCTTCTTCACTTCGAAAAACTCTTTCTTCATGCCCATGCCAGTCCTTACTACCACTAATTGGTCAAAACTTCTATAGGGGAAGAGTACTCCAAGGACCCCTCAAGGTTTCTCTGGGTCTTTCGAGTAATTAGGGCCTTGCTCATGCTCGACATCAAACCCTGCAGTAAAGATAAAATTCCAAAAGAGGAAAAAAACATACAATACAAGAATGAGATGTTCTTAGAAATCTCAATAAGTACACGCTTAACTTAATAAAAGCATAGATATCATAAAATAATCACATACAAGTTAGACAACCAAAGTGTGCATTTATGTCATGTTTCATGTGACTCATGCATGACTTAGACTTATCTCTTATGTGGACTTACACTGACAAACTTATTTCATACATGGATTTTTCATTCTTATCTTAAAATTTTTGTTCTTATAAGTCTTTACTTATATCCACTATTATTACCCGTGGTTGGGTCATGCCACTATTATAACTCGTGGTCGGGCCATGCCACTATTATTACCCATGGTTGGACTATATCCAGTATTATCACCCCTGGTTAGGCCATATCCATGTTCTCGTTGATTGTCTGGGCGTTTCGTATTGTCGTCTCCGTCGTGACGAGCCTTATCATATCCATCATATGGGCATTACGTTTCACCGTCCCCGTTATGACGTGACTGATTCTTAAATCTTTTTTCTTATAGAATTTTCTTATCTTATTTCTTAAATGCTCGTCATAACCTATGACAACACTTACATGACGACACGTAACATAAACTTTTCTTAAAATGGATGTTATGACTTTTGACGACACACATATGTGACGAAATGCAATATACACATAACTTAGGCTTATGACATGCATGTTCCATATTTTCATAATTCATGTGACATCAAAACATATCACAAGAACATACATCATATATACATGCACTTACTTCACATAAATTTGTAACGTCAAAACTTAATGAATAATGCTTAAACAATAAAATATAATATTAAAATATTATCAAAACCAAAGCTGGCCGAATATCATGGAGAACTAAATCGTATTTATTTATTTATTTAACTTATTCAACTCAAGCCAAATTTCACATATTTAACATACCAAATTTCCCTTAGTAAATTATGCATATTAAAATGTTTTTCTTAGTATTTCTTCTATAACTTTTTAGCAAAATGATTCTTGAAAACTTTTCAAGTAAATTAGAGTTTCTAAACTTACCATAATTATTAAAATATCATTCCCATAATTAAAATCAAGTCACTAAAAATTTAGAATAAAAGAAATTCTCCAATGAAATTAAAGCATACTATGATAAACTCAGTTCTGCCATCTCAATCCAAGTTTCGTCCTTTATTGAGTCTTTATCTCTTAAAACTCAAAACATAAAAGTTGTAAATCATTCTCTTAGATTTCCATAACCTCTTGAATGATTCAAATCCAACATCAAAAGAATAACTTATGTCTAATTTACTAAAAGATGTCGAATATGTCAATAATACCCCTATTAAGCACGAAATTTCCTAGAGTTGGTTTATCATTTTTTTCCAAATCAAGATCTCACGTTTTCACTTAACCCTCTTCATATAACATCATAGAATAAATTTCTAAGGTCACATAATTTTATTAGCATTTTTCCATAACAAAAACCACTCCAAAATTTCATATGTTTCAATTTAACCCATAAACATATATTAAGTTCAAATAAATATCAAATATAATCCAATCATCAAATCACTTATTCTGTGCCAAGATTAAATTAATATATGCACTTACAAATTTTCTCCAAGCTTGAATTGATGCTTAGGATAAGTTTTGCACCACTTTTCCTCTAATGCCCTCAATCAGCTCTCTTTTCCCTCAGATTTCAGAAATTTGCCTCTTCCTAATCCCAAATATAATTTTTCTAGTTGATACCTTACTAAAATTTTCAAAGATTTAACTATAACTTATCGTAGAATGCATAATTAAATCCCTTTCTTGGCTCAAATTTTTTATCTAATTCTCCAGTTTTATTCCTATGGGAGATTATACTCCAAAAGCTTCTTAAAATATAATTATAAATTCCAAAAATAAATATTTTAGCCTAAGGAAAAAATGGGCTATTACATCCTCCCCTTGTAAAATAAATTTCGTCCTCGAAATTTGGGAGGTTGAACCTCAATATTGTAAATGCAATCTATGTCCATAAAAGTTTGAAGCCTATCATACTAAACGTTTTTACCTATACTGGTATTTTCAATCATATCATCTTCTCCAAATTGATGTAATTTAAATCTCTAATCATCACCAACATCATGTTTATGTTGCGTATTCTCATGATTTACTACATAGATAACCTTAGCACCTACCAAATCACATCAAAATGGAATCAAAAGTTACATTCTATCCCAATTCTAACTTCAACAACTTTCTTTTTGTGTCCCACCATAACCCAGCTTCATCCTGAAGTAGATGTCCTACATACTGCACCTTCTGAGTTTCAGTACACCCATTAATTTCGAACGAACGGTCCAAATCTATGATCCATTCATCTGCTTTTAATGCTCCTTCCATGATTGTTTGTTGAAGACCGTATTACTCTATTAATCTTTACCAACGTATGTAAACGAGCTAGTGGTTGAGATTTGTAACAATACACAACTCTTATTGTTATCCAATTGCTATGAAAATTAGGCAAATGAGATTTAAGCGAGTATTACATTGTTAGCCAGTGAGCGCGATGACGGGTGGGCGATTCATGGGTAGCCTCATCTTGCTTTGTTTGAGTCCTCATTCGAAAAGAATTGGTGACTAGGGATGGAGTTATTTACTGACTCAAAGGGTGAGGCAAAAGTAAAAGAAGGTTATCTTCTTATACCGATCAGGGACCTGTCGACAGCGAAGACGACCACCCTTCGGTGACCCCGCAGCCTGAAGATGAAGAAGGAGAAGGAACAGGTTCCTTTAGTTTGATGAGCGAACCGAGGGGCGAGGCTTGGAGCCCAGGCGACCCCTTTGGCGAGCGAACTGTGGGGCGAGACTTGGAGCCTAGGCGACCCCGCAGTCTGAAGATGGAGAAGGCGAAGGAACAAGTTTCTTCCTTTCGATGAGCAAACCGAGGGGCGAGGCTTGGAGCCCAGGCGACCCCTTTGGCAGGAGAACTGTGGGGCGAGATTTGGAGCCCTGGCGACCCTGCAGTCTGAAGATGGAGAAGGCGAAGGAACAGGTTCCTTCCCTTCGATGAGCGAACCGAGGGGCGAGGCTTGGAGCCCAGGTGACCCCTTTGGCGAGCGAACTGTGGGGCAAGGCTTGGAACCCAGGCGACCCCGCAGTCTGAAGATGGAGAAGGCGAAGGAACAGGTTCCTTCCTTTCGATGAGCAAACCGAGGGGCGAGGCTTGGAGCCCAGGCGACCCCTTTGGCGGGCGAACTATGGGGCGAGACTTGGAGCCCAGGCGACCCCGCAGTCTGAGGATGGAGAAGGCGAAGGAACAGGTTCCTTCCCTTCGATGAGCGAACCGAGGGGTGAGGCTTGGAGCCCAGGCGACCCCTTCAGCGAGCGAACAGTGGGGCAAGGCTTGGAGCCCAGGCGACCTCGCAGTCTGAAGATGGAGAAGGCGAAGGAACAAGTTCCTTCCTTTCGATGAGCGAACCGAGGGGCGAGACTTGGAGCCCAGGCGACCTCTTTGGCGGGCAAACTGTGGGGCGAGGCTTGGAGCCCAGGCGACCACACAGTCTGAAGATGGAGAAGGCAAAGGAACAGGTTCCTTCCCTTCGATGAGCGAACCGAGGGGCGACGCTTGGAGCCCAGGTGACCCCTTGGGCGAGTGAACTATGGGGCGAGGCTTGGAGCCCAGGCGACCCCGCAGTCTGAAGATGGAGAAGGCGAAGGAACAGGTTCCTTCCTTTCGATGAGCAAACCGAGAGGCGAGGCTTGGAGCCCAGACGACCCCTTTGGAGAGCGAACTATAGGGCAAGACTTGGAGACCAGGTGACCCCTTTGGCGAGCTAACTGAGGGGCGAGACTTGGAGCCCAGGCGACCCCTTGCGCGCCTATAAAACGACAGAACATTTTTGTCACAAAATGGTAATTCACAATCATCATATTATATATAACTCCAGTAAAGATAAAATTGAACTATACATAATACTTCTTCAAATGTTTCGCGTTCCATGGATGAGAGAGAGCGTTGCCTTCACTATCTGTAAGCTTGTATGATCCTGGTCGAGTACTCCTGGTAACAACGTAGGGTCCCTCCCACTTAGGCCCTAACTTGCGTTCTTCAGTTGTGGTTACTCCTGTGTGCTTCAATACTAAGTCCCCATGTTTAAAAGATCTGGGGCTAACTCGCCTGTTAAACCACTTCTCAGCCATGCGTTTATGATGTTCTACTCTCACAGGGCCTCTACTCGCCTTTCTTCTACGAGGTCCAATTGTTGTAGCAGCTTTATTTCATTGTTATCTAGATGGAAATTCTTTACTCTGGAAGTAGGGACTCCCACCTCCGCCGGGATGACAGCTTCGTTACCATATGTAAGGGCGAAAGGAGTTTCTCCTGTGGGGGTTCGAACAGTAGTACTGTAAGACCATAACACTCCAGGGAGTTCGTCCGCCCATGTTCCCTTACAGCTTCCCAGCTTCTTTTTAAGAATGGACAGAATGGTCTTGTTAGTCGCCTCTACTTGACCATTTGACTGAGGATGTCCAGGCGATGAGTAACGCACTTCGATTTTCAACTTGGTGCACCACTGCCGATAGTGTAAAGAGTCGAACTGACCTCCATTGTTGGATATGAAACACTGGGGTATGCCAAACCGACACACAATAAATTTTCAGAGGAACTTAGTAATGGCTTGGGAAGTTATAGTCGATAATGCTTCTGCCTCTACCCACTTAGTGAAATAGTCGACTGCTACCATAATGAACTTAACTCCTCCTCGTCCCACAGGAAAGGGACCTATAAGATCCAACCCCCACTGAGCAAAAGGCTAGGCTGCCACTATAGATGTCAAATCTGTAGGCAGGAGATGCAAGACATTGGCATGTTTTTGGCACTGCGGACATTTTTGGGTGAACACTTTTGAATCCCTGAGAAGGTTTGGCCAGTAATACCCCGCTCGGCCTACTTTGTTAGCCAAAACTCTTCCTCCTAAATGACTCCCGTAAATTCTTTCATGGATTTCTGTTAATACGTACTGAGACTCCTTAACCGACAAACATCTGAGTAATGGTTCTGAGAATCCCCTTTTGTACAATATCCCCTCCAAGATAAAAAATCTGGCGGCCCGGTTCTTGATCCTCTTGGCTTCGCCTGCGTCATTGGGTAGCTTATTCTCTTGTAGGAATCCTATTATCTCTTTAGCCCATCCAGGGTGGCTTGTCTCTACTTAGAACATTTCTTTATCGATAGAAGGGATCTCTGCTTGTCTTACTTCTGTATTTTCGGGAAGAGGGACATCCACCTGTCCGGAAGCTATTCTAGCTAGGCGATCGGCTTGGCAATTATCGACTCTCGGGATTTGCTGAATAGAAGAATACTGGAAGTAATCTCTTGCTTCACAAACCAACTGACAATATTTCTTGAGTCGTTCTCCCTTAACAGTGAAGGTGCCATTCACCTGTTGAACCACCACTTGCGAATAGGCGTGCACTATCACTTCCTTAGCCCCCAATAGGCAGGCAACGTTCAATCCGATTAACAGTGCTTCATATTCTGCCTCGTTGTTGGTAACCTTGAAAGTGATCTTAACGGCATACTTGTATTCCGTACCCTCGTCAGAGATGACGTGGATACCTGCCCCTCCTCCTGCTCTACATGTCGATCCGTCCACATATACCATCCAAGGTTTGGCGGGGAGTGCTTGAACAATGTCTTCTGGGAAACCAATGAGATCGACTACGAAGTCAGCGAGTACTTGCCCTCTGATCGTCTTCCTAGAAGCATATTGGATATCGAATTCACTGAGCTCTATGGCCCATTTTGCTAATCTTCCCGAGGTCTCTGGTCATTGTAAAACAGCTTTCAAGGGCTGGTTAGTCAGTACCAGTACGGCGTGAGCTTGAAAGTATGGCCTGAGTCGTCTAGTAGCCACCACTAAGGCGAGAACCATCATTTTCATCTTGGGGTATCTAGCTTCTGCCCCCCTGAACGCTCGACTTATATAGTATACTGGTCTCTGCCCGGTCGCCGTATCCCGCACTAGAATAGCAGAAGTTGTATTGGGTGAGACGGCCAGGTATACAGTCAATGTTTCACCGGGCTCGGTTTGGCTGAGCAATGGCGGATGGGTCAAATATTCTTTCAGCTCATCTAGGGCCCTGTCACAAGAAGGGTTCCATTCATGGGCCTTCCTCAATACTTGGAAGAAGGTAGGCATTTGTTAGTGGATCGAGCTATGAAGCGATTCAAGGCAGCTACTCAGCCCGCCAATTGCTACACCTCGTGGTGATTCCGAGGCGCTACCATGCAAGATATGGCTTTTACCTTCTCAGGATTGGCTTCAATTCCTCTCTCAAAAATCATATAACCTAAGAACTTCCCCGACCCCACTCCAAAAGAACATTTACTTGGGTTAAGCTTCATCTTGTATTGACGTAAAACTCCAAAGGCTTCTCGCAAGTCTTCCACATGCTGTCCGGACGTTTTACTCTTGACTAGCAAATCATCAACATATACCTCTACATTCCTCTCAATCTGCTGTTTGAACATCCGGTTGACTAGACGTTGATACGTGGCCCCTGCATTTTTCAACCCAAAGGGCATTACCTTGTAGCAATATAACCCCCGGTCGATAATGAAAGCTGTTTTGTCCTCATCATCTGGGTTCATCCTGATCTGATTATACCCCAAGTATGCATCCATGAAACTGAGCAACGGGTGACTGGCCGTTGAGTCTACGATTAGGTCGATACGAGGGAGTGGGAAGCTATCCTTCAGACATGCCTTGTTTAGATCGGTGAAGTCTACACACATCCTCTATTTACCGCTCGCCTTCTTTACCAACACTACATTAGACAGCCAGTCTGGGTACCAAGCTTCTCTGATAAACCCTACCGCTAGTAGGCGATCCACCTCCTCGGCTATAGCAGTACATTTCTCTGCGTAAAAGCTACGTCTTTTTTGCTTAATCTTCCGAGCTTCCTGATTGACACATAAATGATGTTCAATAATACTATTATCTATACCTGGCATATCCTGATGGGTCCAGCGAATATGTCTTGATGATCCTCCAGGATTCGTTTGAGTTCTTGCTTCAGGGTAGGCTCCAAATTGGTGCCTATGCGAATCTTCCGCTCGGGCTTCGCCTGGTCGAAGGCGATCAATTCCATTGGCTCTCCGGGCTCTACTTGCTTGATGGTCTGCTCATCTCTAAAATCTTCATCCCATCTTGTCAAAAGTGGTGGAGGTAACAACTCAGCTGCCCTTTCATTGTGCCTCGGACCCTCCTCAGCGACACCAATCATCATTTGGATTAGAGGCTTGAGCTCACTAGAGTAACATTCGCAAGCCACAGATTGATCGCCTCTAACTTCCCTTATACCATTTGGAGTCGGGAACTTCACTTTCAGATGGTATGTTGAAGTTACGGCTTTCAGGCGATTCAAGGCGGGCCGCCCCAATATGATATTATACGAAGAAGGGGCTTTGACTACCAGGAAATCAACCATAACCATCGAAGTTTTAGGTGCCTCGCCGGCTATTACAAGCATAGTTATGACTCCTTCAGGTTGTATAACCTCGCGGGCAAATCCTCTAAGGGATGTTGGGGCTCGCCTTAGTCTGTCCCGCCCAATCCTCATTTTGTCGAAGGCGTCCCAATATAGGATATCAACTGAATTTCCGTTATCGATAAGGATTCTTTTGGTTATGAAATTGGCGACCAACATGTTGACCACCAAAGCATCGTCGTGTGGCTGCATTACTCCTTCATCATGCTTATCAAAGACAATCGTGTGGCGTTCCTCTCTCTCCAGGGGCTTGGATTACGCTTACTGTTAGGATGTCCCTCCTTTCTCTGCGACTCTTCCCTTTGATCTTCATTCTTTCTCTTCAAGGTTTTACAGTCCCGGGTGTTGTGCCCAGTTGACTGGTGGTATTCGCAGTACATATTTCCCGGTTGGTACTGGTGCTGCTAATAATATTGCCTTCCTCTAGGTTCTCGGTCTACCGCCAAATTGGTATGAGGACGTGGTCTGTACTGTGGGTTCCCATGAGATGACGGCCCTCCTTGTGTATTCCTTCTCTTCAAGTCGGCTGTATTTCTTTTTCTTGCAGTCAGGTTGGCTTCAGTTTGATTGGCACGCTCTATTTCTTCCTGCCTTGGCCCTACAAGCGCTTGCAAGGTGTCTTCAGCGTTTATATATCCGTCCGCCCTGTCCATGAATTCTACCAATGTCGCAGGAGTTCGTCTAGCAATCTCTGTCAGGAAAGGATTTCCAGGCCATATTCCGCTCAAGAGGGCAGCCAGAGTAATCTTCTCATCCTGATCCCCTACTGTCATCAGTTCCTTGTTGAACCGAGAAAGATAGTTTTTGAGGCTTTCCTGACTGTCCTGTTTAACCGTAAGGAGATACGTAGCTGGTCTTTTCCTCTTCTGACTTCCCAAGAACTGGGTTATAAAGAGGCGAGCCAGACAGTCAAAGCTGTCTATCGTGCCAGTAGAGACCATCTCGAACCAGGTACGGGCTACTCCTTCAAGGGTGAGAGGGAACGTTCGGCATGCTACTTCATTAGGATAGCCATGCAGATTCATGTGCGTCCTAAACGTCTCTATATGCTCGTAGGGGTTAGTGCTCCCATCATACAGCTCCATCTGAGGTGCTCGAAATTTAGGAGGCAGTGGTACTGCCATGACACTTACACTGTAAGGGGTGTCATGGTTGTGGCGTAATTGTCTAGCAATGGAAGGGGCCTCAATGCGCCTGGCTATGTCTACGTACTTGCCCTCCAGTTCTTTGAGTTCCAGTTGCATCTTACGTCTTTCTTCATCTACTTCTTTATGACTTGGCTCATTGACTCGGTGTGACTCCGCACACTTACTAACGGAAGGTTCTTCACGAGCAGTCAGTTCTTCATTACTCTTTTGCAATTTCTCATTCTCTCTAGTGAGCTCCCTTATCGTTGCTTCCATTGCGGCTAGTCGTTCTTCCATCGAGATGTGCTTTGAGTTGCAGTTATTACTTAGTAATCACAATACAACCGGTTTGCAGCGAACACCAAAAAGGAATCCCACAGACGGTGCCAATGTTGATGTGTGTTCTGCACTCCTGAGTTAGATTGCAACTTCCAGTCCTAATCTGCAACAACAAAGATAGAGGGTTGGGTTCCTCGACCTTGAGAACTCTCCGAAACTTTAGTTAGAGATGAAAGTGGAACCAAAAACCAGACAATAATTCATAAAAGCTTTTAGATAGATGTTCATACCTTTTTCGAGTGATCTATTCTTTCTTTTATATGGGCTAAAATATTGATCAGATACACGTGTAATCATCTGGGAATATCGGAGAATAGATTACTCCCCTTCCCATCCTAGATTTCTTGAGATCATTTATTAGTTTGTTTCTTCTCAATAATATCTCTAGTATCATGATTACCTCCGATCGATCAATAAATATCTTTGGATATTCACATCAATCCGCATTTAATGCAACATGCCACCCTGCCAGGCATTAAATGTTTATGGGATCTCCGATCACTACACTATCAATATGTCAGGGGTAACTATAACGAGCTAACTAAATTTATCGTCTTTATATAATAAGAATCCATGTGGGAAGAGTTCAGTTCGAGTAGGAAATACTCAGAATCCAACTGAAGGAATTTTACCGAATACAATTCCTTCTAAGTCTCTGGAAGAAGGGTAATAGGCGGGCGTCATCGTAAAGGGCGCCTACTACCTTATCCTCTATCGCAATTACCCCCCTCACACAGGGATATGGTTTTTTATATATGTTGATGAATAAAGGTGGAGACACGTGCATGATTAGTTCGTCTATTTATGATAATTGCTACTTTGCCCCCCACCACCATGCATGTATGCACAACTAAAACAAAGAAGATGATGATCCATTACAAAGAAAAAGAGGTTTTTGTGACTCTTTTCATTTCATGCAGGCAAAAAAATTGCCGGAAATAGTAATTTTAAGTTTATGTCAATAAATTATTCGTCCAAAATAAATAAATAAATAAAAGCAAAAAAAAAAAAGACATGTTAAGGCAAATTTTTGTGTTGTAAAAATGTTAGTATCTTATAATTATTCTAAAAAATTAAATAAATATAAGATTTATATAAACATAATAATTTTTAATAATAAATCACACTCTTTTTAAAAAGAATTGTACGATATTTTTGTTGGGAATGGACCGGTTAACAAACAGCAAATATGAAGTGACCGCAGCAGATGCAACAAAGAGAAATTAAAACAAAAGACGCAGAACAACAATAGACACCAAGATTTGAAGTGGTTCGGTTTAACATAAGCCTACGTTCACTGTTGGGTTGGTCTCAATGAATTCACTCTAACAACAGAGATGAAGTATATACAAATTGCAAAACTCTCTCACAC
The DNA here is from genome assembly GCA_036559045.1 of Platycarya longipes. Lineage (NCBI taxonomy): Eukaryota > Viridiplantae > Streptophyta > Magnoliopsida > Fagales > Juglandaceae > Platycarya > Platycarya longipes. The sequence goes on along the minus strand of CM071803.1, from coordinate 37,266,489 downwards.
AATCTCAACATTTTCCTTACAAAATAGCTCTCAAAATTAGAAACTAAAACATGAAAAATGGAGCTCCTCACGGCTATTGTGTTCAATGAACGCGAGTCCTCTTATAAGCTGAATCTCGCTGGAGCGAGACTACTCTCGCTCGAGCGAAACACTATTCCAGATAGCGCTAACCCTGATACAGAAAACATTAGTTCGAAGCGAAATCTCGAGCGAGGCTCGAGTGAACGTCTAGAGTTGATTCTCGCCCAAGCAGGACGTCGAGCAAGAGTCAAACGAAATCTCTGTCTGGAATCTCGCCGAGCTGGACGTCGAGCGAGAGTTGAGCGAACTCTCTATCTGAAGCCTTGTTCGAGCGAGATATCAAGCGAGGGTTGAGCGAATTTACGGGTTGAGGCTCGCTCGAGCTATCACTGGAGCGATGGTCGAGCAAGCACTAAAGATGCGCTTGATTGAACAATTCAAGTTACATCTCAACAAATCTTCACCTTGGCTTGAATTGTCACAAATCCCACAAAATATAGAAGACCCACAAATCCCTCTGTCATATCACAAAAGGAATACCCAACCGAAATACGAATTCTATATTTGAAAAACTCAATTTCCACACAAAAGTCTTCAAAACTATAGACGACTTGACCAAATCACCAGCTTGATCCTAATGAAGAATCAACATCTTCACACAAATGGCAATGCACTACAATACAGACTGCTTACTTAAACAACGACTATTGAATATAAATAAAGATAACAAATATTCTCTACTAAAGTAAGAACTCAACAAAGCCTGCATGAGCATACACAAAACGTGATCAAACTGCCTCCTCTATCTACCAATTGTAGACCTGCTCTCACTGTGCACCAATGCCAAAGACAAAATCATACTCAAATACAAAAGTATGATCTAGAGTACCACATGTACTCTGTTGTGAAGCTCTCTGCAACTCCACCTTCTTGTTATAACTCTCTCTTCTTTCCTGTGGAATGAAAGAAGAGAAGGTTCATCAAATAACAAGCTATAGTTGATTGCTTTAGTCACAATTTGTAGACAAGCCTGGCAAAATCAAAAGCAGACTGTGGACTCTGCATGAACCCACTTCATTCCATTCAGATACTCCATTTTTGTGGAGTGAAACAAACTGTATGGTCTGAGTACCGCTTTACCTTCTTGTCTGTAAATCACTTGTCTTTTTTAGTGTTTGAACACATCAAACACATCACAAAGAAATAGATAAACAAAACCAAACTTTCAATAGTCATAAAACAAATATGAGTAAAACAAAAAACATGACTTTGCACAAGATGTATACCAATCAGAAATGTTGTCTTCTGATCACACCAAGTAAAAGATGCCGATTCATAAATGACCACGCCGTCTGGTACATTCACATATGCTGCATGCGAGTGATATTTGAATCCAGAGCATGTGAGGATACTCCACTTTGTTACCGTACTTCCCTCAAGGAAGTAGGGCTATCTGTCCTCTTCTTCGTTGTCATCACCACTAGAGGAACTTTCCTCTTCCTGAATATTTTTCAATCTAGGATACTCACTCTTGTAATAACCAAACTTATGGCAGTAGTAACACTTAAACATTTTTTTTGTTAGATCTGGAGCTACTGGAACTACCTCTATTCATCCATTAACATCTCTCTACGGATCTATTACTAGAGGAACATTTTACAAACAAACCATCGGTTTGATCGTCCATGCCTAACCTCCCAAATTTTGTTCTCAATTCCTTAGAATTCAAAACAGACTTAACATCTACTAAGGAAATTGTATTTATACCACACAACATTGAGTTTATAAAATTATCAAACGAAATAGGTAATGAACACAAAACAATTAAGACTTGATCTTCCTCATCAATCTTAATGTCTATGTTCCTCAGATCTATAATAATCTTATTAAATTTATCTAGATGTACAGAAATAGAAGTACCTTCCACCATTTTGAGAGTGTATAACTGTTGTTTTAAATACAACCGGTTAGTGAGAGATTTCTTTATGTACAAGCTCTCCAGCTTGTTTTACAGACCAACTACGGTCTCCTCCTTAGCGAGAGTCGAGCGAACTCTCTGTCTAATGCCTCGCTCGAGCGGGACGTCAAGTGAGGGTTGAGCGAACTTATGGGTTGAGGCTCGCTCGAGCTACCGCTAGAGTAAGGGTCGAGCGAGCACTAAAGATGCGCTTGATTGAACAATTCAAGCCATGTCTCAACAATTTTCACACTTTATAATTATATGTAATATTATTATTCCAAAATCATCTATAAATTAAGTCCTTAATTAGTCATACAAGTCGGACTGAGTAGTAACTAGTACTAATAGATTGCATACATCATTAAAAATTATGTATAAAAAATTGTTTAGATGGTGAGATAAAATGAAATTATAGTTGAGATGTTTTATAAATAATAAAAAAATTATTGAATTGTAATTAATTGAGATGTTATTTCATGATTTATAAGATAGATTCTGGTCGGTAGTACTTTATCTTACGTTATTTTTTTAAAAGAAAGACTATTTTACATAGGGAGATGTTGGGATGCGGTCGGGTTGCACCCCAGCATACATGTAGCCCACTCCTTAAACTCTTATAATTTATATAAAAATGTATTAAAAAATACAATAAAAAAAATAAAATTTAGAAAACACAAAAAAAAAACAATAAAATAATAAAATGAAGAAAACATAATAAAAAATATAATAAAAAATACAATAAAAAAAAATGAAGATTAATTTTTAAGGAAAATTTGGCCTCACCCATTCCCCGCTGCCGCCGTCAGCAGTGGATGATAGCGCCTACTCCATCGGGACTACGGATCCATTTTTGGGTTTAAGGCAATTGAAGGCACACCGGATGTCGCCAGCTCCTTCCGATTTCGATGGAATGGACGGTTCTAATTTTAACTTCCTGTCTGATGTGGCATGCTTACGTAGTAGTTAATTTAATTTTTTATTTTTTTAAACCCTGTTATTGTCTCTTCCAAAATAGTGATTGTTCATCTCTTTCATACTGCAACCTTTGGATCATCTCGTCTCCTGCACATCGTCTGGAAGTAGTTCTTATTTCCGTACTTGTACACTATCAAGTAAGGTAGGGCCCCAATTTGCCTAACTCTCTCTGTAGAGAATATACTATTTCTTTCATCTCCCTCAGTAATGGTTCGGCAAATTAAGAAAGGCAGAAGCATCACTACGATTTTTTTTTTTTCGAATTAAGATGAAATGAGATAAGATAAAAAATATATATATATTGTAATATATTTTTTTAATATTAGTTTCATTTTAAGATTTGAAAAAAATGTTTTAAAATTTAAAAAGGTTGAATTTTTTATTATATTTTATATAAAAATTTAAAAAAATATAATAAAAAATTTGAGATGAATTTTTAATTTTTAATTTCATTTCTATAAACAAATAGGCCTAAATATAAGTCATTATCTCTTGGTAAAGTGCAATACGAAACATATATAACAAGTACCCGAATGGGAATCTTACCCACAGCACACAGGAAGGTAAGATCCAGGATGAACCCATCCAATATTACAAGATTTAGAATTTTGTTTCAGTTTGTAGGTCAACATCAAAAAAAAAATTACACAATTCATAGATGAAAATTCTAAGAGGAAAATATAGACAGTTAATAAAAAATATACCCATATAAACAGGACTTTGGATTCGTGATGGCAGACGTCGAAGATAGAGCGGCTTTGCGGAAGTGGAGCTACATACTGGAAGACGATGCCGGAAATGCTGTAGGCCGGGTCGGACTATCACAAATTAACGCCGGTTTGGAACGTTTCTATCTTTCGTTTTGTTTCTTTTATCTTTTGTTTTAATTTTTTAGGTCTGGTTTATTTTTAGAAATGAGAAAAAATTAAATAAGATGAAATAAAAATTAATAAAATATTATTATAAAATATTTTTTAATATTAATTTATATAAAAATTTAAAAAAATGATTTTGAAATTTAAAAAAGTATAATCTTTTTTTATATTTTATATAAAAATTTAAAAAAATATAATAATAAATTTAAAAAAAGTTAAATTTTTTTTATTTTATTCCAAAATAAACCGGCCCTTAATTTCGTGTTATCATGTGTGTAATACACGTCAAGTAAAAATGAAAATCTGATAAAATGATATGTGGCCGTAGAAAGACGAGATGAAATGAAATGAGTTATGAATAGTAATAAAATAAGTGATTGAGATGAATTGAAATTTAAAATGAGTGAGTGAAATGAATTGAAAGTATGAAATGAGATGAGATGAGTTTAACTCACTTGATTAAACAAACGGGACCTAGCCTAGGTCTGAGTAAAATAAGGCATAGGTGGGAAAACATTGTTAGTCTACAAAACGTACATCTCTCGAAGAATTTTACCGAAATTGCATTTTTAATTTTTTTACTTAATAATTAAAAAAAATATTTTTTAATAATATTGCGAATACTTTTCTTTTTTAAAAACTTAAAAATAAAAAATAAAAACAAAGTAATGAAAAAGAAATATATTGCTTCGGCAGACTTCAGGGCATCACTGGATGGTGATGTAGCTGCTGATCTCTTTATGACAGTATCCTCAATCCTGACCTCTTTGGCCTTATCTTGACTTTTAAAGCGGCCATCGCTACTCTCTCTCTCTCTCTTCGAATTGTAAGATTTAGATGGGTTACATCTCAATTCAATTCATTTTATTTTATTTAATTATTATAAAATTTTCAAATTTTTAAATAAAATAAAACAAATAAAATATCAAAAAAATATATATATTTTTATAATATTTTATTTAATTTTCATTTTTTCCTAAATTAAAAAAATAGGCTTAACCAGTTAGCTCCTTGCAAAATACAGTTTAATTTTAAATGTTCTAACTAGACTGAAATATGGATAATGGTAGCATTATTATCATTCTAGCTTTTTATTGTGTATTTGAAATTTTTATTTTTTATTATTTTATTTTACGTATTTTTTTAACATTTTTAATCATTAAGAAAAAAAATTTAAAAATATACAATTTTATTAATAGTCACTTTTTTAAACATTAAGTAAAATTAAAAATTAAAAAAAAAATAGTAAATAAATAATAGGAGAATAATAACCCTATCACTGCCCTTAAAATATATATAAAGGAAAGTGATCTCACATTCTACAAATTACTCATGCTTGCTTTTTTGCAAGAGGTTTTCTAATTTTCATCTAAGTAGAGAGGAAAATAAGATGAGTATTGAAGGGTAAGCTGCCCCAGATTAATGGTTTGAGGCTAGAGAGAAGACCAAAAGAGCTAAAATTAACTCATTTTCAGGATAATCATATTAATTTTGGATTAGAACAAAAAATTCTGTATAAAGTACTAATTAAAGATATTTTATGGTCTCAAAGGTCGAGAAACATCTCAGTGCGCTCTTGCTTGAACTATAGCTAGCCATCCAGATAATGGAATTCTATGCGTTATTGTTTTTCATTGACATCATAGCCTCATTCGGCCAACTACTCGGATTTTGATGCAAATTAACTACTGTACTGGTCCAGAGCTTGACCCCATATATTTTGTACAAAGGAAAAATATTATTTATAATTGATCTATTTTATAATATTATTTCAATAGCTTTATAAATTAAAAATTAAAAAATAGGGTATACGTAGTATAATTACTACAAAAACATGATTAAATCGTGTTAGTTTCTTGGTCAGTGACAGACAAGTGCTTCCACGGATGAACACAAGAAAAATCATATATAACACCAACAAACCAATATTTACTAACCGTTTAATAATGATTGAACACGAGGTTAGGATTAGGAATGAGAAATTTGCCTTATTTTAACATAGGATTATTGATTTACAGCTTCTCTCCTACTCTAACTAGCATTACTTTGATGCTCGGGTTACAGATGTTAATTGGAGTTTTCAATGGAGGATTCTAGTTGTGTATAGACATCCAAATGTTAAGAGGATGAGAGATATTTGGAATTTATTGAAATTATTGGATGTTATGGATATGTCATGTGGTTGGTTGTGTTTGAAGACTTTAATAAGGTGCTTTCAAATTCTGAGACATGGAACTCATGCACGATGTGAATGGTCTAATATATGTGATTTTTATTCAAGAGAAGTTGGACTAGAAATCATCTTTCTTAACTAATCTTGGGTGGTTGAGTTGGTAATATCAATAATAAAGTTATTAAGAGGCACTTCCAACTATAGAGATGTGGAAATCATACGTGCGCGACTTGAATGGTCTAATATGCGTGATTTCTATTTAAGAGAATTAGTTGGAGAGATTCTTAGCTAATTTTGGGTGGTCGAGTTGGTATTATTAGTATAAAGTTATCAATTTTCCTGTGTCTCATTTTGATGATCGTTGTCGTCTTTTAATTATTATTAGTATAAATCTGGTAACACTGCACTCTGTACTCTGCACTCTGCACTCTGTACTCTGCACTAGTTCTGCTGCACTGCCTTCATCTGTTCTTCAGCTATTGCAGAAGGGAGCATGCCAAGTCACTTTCTCCTACTGCATTCTTCTTGAGACTCCCCCTCAAGATGGGCATAGATGTTGAGAACACCCATCTTGGATAATAGAAACTGGAAAGTGGGGGTTGATAATGCCTTGGTGAGAATGTCAAGCCAATTGAAATTTCGAAGCTACATGAACCATTGTTATGGTTCCGGCTAAGACCTTTTCCCGAACAAAATGACAATCTAATTCAACATGTTTAGTCCTCTCATGAAAAATGGGGTTTTTAGTCAAATGAATTGCTGATTAACTATCGCAATAGAGAGTTGCAGGTTTCTCTTGATGTACGTTAAAATCTTTCAATAGGTAGGTAAGCCAATTAATTTCAAAACTCGTGTGTGCCAATGCTCTATACTCAGCTTTAGTCGATGATCTAGACACAGTGGGTTGTTTCTTGGATTTCCAGCTAATCAGTGAGTCTCCAAGAAATACGCAAAAACCAGTTACTGATCTTCGTGTCTCAGGACAAGTTGCCCAATCCGAGTCACTATAAGCTTTGAGGTATACATTTGTTTTAGAGGGGTAGAAGATACCCTGCCCAATTGACCCTTTTAAGTACCTTAGAATTCTATGAGCTGCATGTAAATGTTCTTGTGCCGGCTTATCCACAAATTGACTTAGGACATTGAATGCATATGTGATGTCTGGCCGAGTATTGGATAGGTAGATGAGTCTTCTAATTAGTCTACGATAGTTTGTAATATCATTCAAGTAATTCATGGAAGAGTGAGATAACTTGTGATTCGGCTCTATTGGTGTACTAATAGGCTTACTCCCAAGCAGTCCAGCATCCTCTAAAATTTCTAGAGTGTACTTTCTTTGACATAAATGAATTCCTGAAAATGATCTTGCCACTTCCAACCCAAGAAAGTACTTAAGGACTCCTAAGTCTCGAATCTTGCCACTACCCAATATGATATCATCCACATACACAAGAAGAGCAACAAAACCAGATTTGTCATGTCGAGTAAATAAGGAGTAGTCTGATTGCGATTGATGAAAGCCCATGGAAATAAGAGATGAAGTGAATTTTGAATTCCATTGCCTAGAGGCTTGTTTCAAACCATAGAGAAATTTGTGTAACTTGTACACAAGTTTCTTACCTTGTGTATGAGACTCCCCCTTGAGCTGAAAACCAGGAGGAAGATCCATGTATATATCTTCATCAAGATCGCCATGGAGGAATGCATTGTGGACATTAAGTTGGTTTAAGTGCCAATTATGGATAGCAGCAAGGGAAAGGAATAATCTCACGATAGTGAGTTTGGCAACAGGGCTAAAAGTCTCTTGATAGTCAAAGTCTTCCCGTTGAGTGTATCCCTTAGCTACTAAATGGGCTTTGTATTTGTCAATGCTACCATCAGATTTCAGCTTGGTCTTAAACACATACTTGCAACCAATACTCCTTTGTCCAGGTGGTAAGGAGGTGATGGTCCAGGTACCATTGGCCTCAAGAGTTGAAAGTTCAGATTGGATGGCTTCTTTCCAGTGATTTGACACAACAGCTTCGTCATAGGTTTTCGGCTCACGAATGAGAGAGAGTGATAATGCATATGATTAATGAGAAGGGGATAGGTGAGAGTATGAGAGGTGAGAGTCAAGAGGATGGATGGTAGAAGAATTATGTGTAGGGTTCTATAAGGAGGCAGCAGCACAGTGATAATCATGTAAGTAAGAGGGTGTATGTTTGATTCGATCAGATCTTCTAAGGGGTTCTCGCTCGAGCGAGATGTCGAGCGAGTGTTGAGCGAGATCACTGTCTGGCCTTCGCTCGAGTGAGATGTCGAGCGATGGTTGAGCGAGATCTTTGTCTGGCTTTCGCTCGAGCGGCACATCGAGTGATGGTTGAGCGAGATCACTACCTGGACTTTGCTCGAGCGAGGGTTGAGTGAGATCACTGCCTGAACTTCGCTGGAGCGATGGTCTAGCGAGTTCATTCTGGGCAAAAAAAGGTCTGGTAGGGCTGGTGGTAAGGTGAGATTGGGAGAGTTTTGGTCGGAAGCCGATACGGGATCGGATTGTTTGAAGGGAACTGTGGTTTCTAGGAAAGTGACGTCTCGAGAGATGAAGGTGGCATTTGTGTGTAAATCATAGACCTTATAACCTTTTACCCCAACTGGATAACCAAGAAATATACATGGTGTGGCTCTCGGATCAAACTTGGTTCTTGTATGTTTGAGAGTGGACACATAGCACAAGCAACCAAAGACTCTTAAATGAGCGTAGGAGGGAATAGAACCGAATAAAAGTTCATATGGAGTTTTATTGCACAGAATTGGTGTAGGAATCCTATTAATCAAATAAGTGGCTGTCAAAATAGCATCACCCCAAAATTTAAGTGGAATATTAGCCTGGAAAAGTAATGCCCTAGCCACATTTAGAAGATGTTGATGTTTTCTCTCCACAATGCCATTTTGTTGTGGGGTATAAACACAAGTTTTTTTATGTAAGATCCCATGAGTATTGAAAAAATCTGGCATATGAAACTCCATACCATTGTCAGTTCTAACTTGTTTAACCTTTGTGTTGAATTAAGTATCTACCATTCTAATGAAGGTTTGCAGAATTTGTTTGGTTTCAGATTTGAACTTCATTAAATGAACCCATGTTACACGGCTGTGATCATCAACAATAGTGAGAAAATATTGATGTCCTTGCAAGGAAGGTTGAGAATAGGGTCCCCAAACATCACAATGTATTAAATCAAAAATTGAATTGGAGCAAATGGTGCTAATGGGAAAAGAAACTCTCTTTTGCTTAGCCAAATGGCAGACAATACAATGACTTTGATCGTTAAACTTTACATTAGGAAATGAGGATTGAATCAAATTCATCCTTTGACTTGATAAATGCCCTAATCTAAAGTGCCAAACGTCAATTTCTGGTTGTTTTGTAGCATAAGCAACCCAAGAGTTGGGCTTGGAGTTTGAAGATTTGAATCCGAGAGAGCTGGGTAAAAGATAATAAAGACCATGACTAATTTTAGTAAGTCCAATCGTCATCCATGAAGAAAGGGCCTATATAAAGCAATGATCACGCAAGAATACAATGCACAAAAAGGAGTTGTGAGTGAGTTTGCGGACAGATAGCAAATTAAAAGTAAATGAGGGGACACACAAAACATTGGTGAGTAGGATTTCAGGTGAGAGTTGCACAGTTCCTATATGTGTGACAGCAACCTGAGTGCCATTGGGTAGTTGGACATGGGCTTGCGTGGTGCAAGTGACGGTTGTGAACAATGAAGGTGAATAGATCATATGATCGGTGGCGCCAGTATCAACTATCCAAGGTGCTGAATGATGACTAGATGCATTACAAAAATGATGATCAGAGGTTGGAAAAATGGGAGCATTGGAAGGTAGTATACCTGCCATATTGGAGTGGTGTTTGTGAGGTGATGTTGGCTGTTCAGATTGACCATGACTAAGCTGTGGTGTCTTTTCATTGACAAGGGCCATGAGTTGTTGAACTTGATCTTGAAGTAATGATAGCTGTGATGTTTCCTCATGTTGTTGAGGCTGAGAGTGGACTTGATTTGCTGCATGGGCTGGAGCGAAAATGGTGTTGCTAAAGTGCACTTGCTTGGTCTTTGTAAACTTGAAATTTGGTGGAAAACCAACAAGTCTATAACACTTCTCTCGAGCATGTCCCACCTTTCCACAATGTTGGCATGTAACCTCAGCCTTATCTCTTCTCTTAGTTTGATTGTTGATCACTGCCATTGCCGAGGATTCTGTCATAGGAAGAGCTTGTGTGCATGCCTCTCTCTGTCTTTCTTCTTGCAAGATCATGGAGAAGGTTTTATCCAAAGAAGGGGTAGGACTCATAAGGAGAACCTATCCCCTGATACTTTCATAAGAATCATTCAAACCCATCAGAAATTTAAAAACATAATATGAGATTTGTACCTCTCCAACTTAGCCAAGGGCCTGGCTTGTGTAGAGGCCACAAGAGCAGCATGGCAGCGGTCGATAGTTTCGCAGTTCCTCCCACACCACATTGAGTTGAGTGAAATATTCACTAACTGATTGAGTTCCTTGAACGATGGTTCCAAGTCGCTGTTGTAGCTGGTATATTCGAACATTAACAGGTTGAGAGAAGCGTGTTTTGAGCTTCTCCCAAACCTCTTTTGCAGAGCTGATGTAGAACACATTTGAAGCTATATTTTTCGAAATGGAGTTAAGGATCCATAAAAGTATCAGATTGTTGCAACACAACCAAGGTACATAGAGTGGATCGGAGAGTTCTGGGGTTGAAATGCTTCCATCGAGAAACCCCAACTTGTTTTTGATGGAGATGGCTAAGGTGAAGGAACGGCTCCATGAAATGTAGTTAGGTCCTGTGAGTGGAGGTGAGATTACCACTGTGTGAGTATTGTCACTATGATGAAGGTAAAAGGGTTTGGTTGGGTCTTCTGTGGGCGGTACAAGAATGGAGTATTCAGCTGCCATTGGTGATGATGAATGAAGTGATAAATGGTCTGTGCACCAAAGGTGTTTGAAGAAAGTCCTACTGAGAAAAAACTTTGACAGTTTTTGTTGAGATGATGATGAATGCAATATGCACTGAAAGTATTTGAGAGAATGATCTTTGAAGGATGAATGGAAGAGAGATCGTTAAACCCTCTCTGATACGATGTTAAAGAGTGAATGTTAGAAGAAAGAGAAGAGAGGAGGAGACGAAAAGCTGAAAGTTGGAGATGGAAAATGGGAGAATGTTGTTTTTTTTCACATTTAGAAAAGTATCTAGTATTACAAGCATCTCAGTTCCTCTTTATGTACAGACCTCTACAAAGTCCACTTTATTAAAGCAGTAAAATAAACACTACACTTTATACATGTATATTTGACTTTACATAAATCTAGTAACGCTGCACTCTGCACTCTGCACTCTACACTTTGTACTCTGCACTAGTTTTGTTGCACTGCCTTCATCTGTTCTTCATCTATTGCAGAAGGGAGCACGCCAAGTCACTTTCTCCTACTGCATTCTTCTTGAGAAAATATGCTTAATTTTGCAAAATCTCGAGTTTTAAGCTCATCTTGGAAACTTCTCAACGTATGATCAAGATGTTACGTGATAAATAGAGAGAGACGTATCAAACCCCATTCTCTTCCACATTTACCGGCTTCTTTTATTTAAGAAAAATATAGCCCTCTAATAGATCTAAAAGCATATTGATTATTAGAAATCACAAATGGCGAAATAGATTTAAATATATTAGCAATGACCTTAAAAATAATCTTATAAACTACATAGTATAATCTGATAGGTTGGTATTTAGTTGTTCTCTTGAGTTGATTCTTTTTCAGAATAAGAAAAAAAAAGTCTAATTTAATTCAAGAGAAACAACCCCATGATGTAGAGAATGTAGAGCAACGCTTGTAACTTTATCCCTCACAATGTGCTAATATTTCTAAAATGAACTTGGAGGCATACCATATGGACTAGGGGCTTTAAGTATTGCATTTGAAACAAGGCTTCCCTAACTGAGTATATGCTTAAAAGATCAGCATTATAGTTGTGGTAACCAATAATAGAACTCATAGAAGTCAGATTAGAGGTAGTAAACAGATCTGAAAAATAGAAACAAACCACTTATTCCAACTCTCTATCCTCCCTCTAAAGTCCCTTCTGACGAATAAACTTAGGCCTTGTTTAGATAGATAGATGAGATGATCTTGTAAAATACTAGTGAGATCATTTAAAAGTAGTGATGAGATCATTTGTAAATAGAAATGAAATCATTTGAGTTAGGATTTTTATTAGATTTTGAAAATTGAACAAGAAAAAGTAAAATATAAGTTAAGATATTGTTGGAATATTATTTTTATTTTAGATTTGACCATTTGAATTATTTTTTGCTTGTTAAATAAAAGTTTGAAAAGTTGTAATAATTAGATGAAATAGTAAGAAAGAAAAATTAAAATTATTTGTATTTGAGTAGTGTTTAGATATTAAGATTATATAGGATGAGATAAGATCATTTATTTATCCAAATGGGACTTAAGAGTTTTGATTCCCGAGTTTAACCACAATACTCTAGATTGCTATTTCCACATCAACTCCTCTATTTCCAATAATAAATTAATATCATGCCTGAGATATTGGATGACAGTACTCATAGAAGCAGAATTAGGATTAGTCATCAAACTGACAAACTGCACAAGGCTTGTCTTTTTGCTTTCAGCTGGACTCAAGTATTTTCAAATTGGTTAGACTTTTACTTTCCAGGTCACGGCTACAATGAAAAATCGCATGTGACAAGTGTTCATCATTTACATAATATTTCCATTTGTCCCAACCAACCTACATGGCGTCAAATCCAAAAGGTTTTTTCCTTCTTTATTGGACACCCACAACACCAATATATAGTATCAATAATTAAACATCTACGATCAAAACAAGATAGAGGTAAATTGATAACTTTATACTGTTGATACAAATGTCTCAACCACTCAAGATTAACTAAGAATCTCTCGATAGTTCTCTTGAATAGAAATCACGCATATTAGACCATATGAAAGAGGGCAATCCCTTCAATTGACAAAAAGTCCAATACCTCAAGAAAGTTAGACATCTACCATTCAAGTCAGTCTCAGAATGTGAAAACACCTCGTTGAAGTCTTCAAAATGCAACCACATATCCATAACAGCCAATAATTTCTTTCAGAGTCATGTTATCCAACCTCTTAAACCTCCACACACCATATATTTTTTAATTTTTTTAATTTTTTAACACTTTTTTTAAAAAAAATTAAGTTGATCCTTCTGAAACTAATTGAATTTTTCTATTTATTATTTATATATCAAATATTTAATAAAAGAAAAAAATTTTTTAAATGTATAATGTGTGAAGATTGTGTCAAATAGTAGAAAGTTATGTAGCTTTCTTTCTTTCAATAAATCCCAAATATCTCTCCTCCTTTCAATATCTTGATGTCCATACATAACCATAAACCTCCATTGAAAACTCCAATCAACATCTGTAACCCGGGCATCAAACCACTCTGTTGATGAAATCTTACTTTTCATATATATAATGAAATTAGCTGTTGCTGGATGTACGTAGACACATCGAACGACACAAAATTTTATATTTATTTTCTTTTTGTGATTTCATATTATTCATTGTGATTGTCGCAGGTTGCACAAGAATACTTGTCTATCACTTAGCATCACCAATAAACTAATATATCACTTACCAAGAAACTAACACGATTTAATCCTGTTTTTGTAATAATTGTACTACGTCGTAAACCGCGGATATATGTAATTTCCTTGTGCGTAATTAGATTGACACTAATCCCAGGTATTTTTCTTTGTTGGCAGATTCGCTTGTTGGGAGATCCGCCAAATAAAAAATATCGATCGAAAGAAATTATACATATGCACGGTACTGCTTATTATTTGGATTAGGAAAATATATATTGATATTCATCCTAAATCTGATACATGAATAATATTATTCGTAACGTACTTAGTACTTGAAGTAGTTTATTTTAAGTGGTTTTCCATTTTAAATTGATTGAAATAAAGAATTAATATTTGGCTGCAATCAGTTTCAAAATAGACGTAAAAAGAATTGTATCGAATAGTTATACGTACATTAATTTTCTATTTTGGAGCGAACAACGACCAACTAATTTTTTATTTGGAATCATTAACAACTAACACTTTGACTTTACTTTAACTCGTTAATTAATTAGAATATTAATCAGCCGCATTAGGTTCATTAAGTACTACTGCACAGGCCGGCACATAATATTATATTTTGAAGTTACGTTCCATGTCTCTGGATTAGCAAGCATGATTAAAATATGCCATGATGTCGTGCCGTGATATCTCAGAGCATGTTCTGACTTCTGAGAATATTGCGTGATTATTTATATAATAAAAAATGTTATGAATTATTGGAGGCGGTTCCCATCCCCTTAATTATTTTGTGAATGACCCTTCACTATTATTTTAAGGCTTACATAGTAACTTGTATAGTAATTTCAACGCCTATAAATATGGGCTTCAGTTATGAAATTCATAAGAAAATATATAGAAGGATGAAAGTTTTAGAGAGTTTCTTAAGAGTTTCTTTTATATTTCTCTTGCAATAGTAGTAGTTTTCTTTTTAGTTTTATAACACGTTATCAGCACGAGGTTCTACCAATACTGAAGTTAGTGGTCTTCTACTTCAAGTAAGTTTTTCAATATATTATTTGCAATCCTCGAGATAAATATTAAAGGTAATATTGCTGAATATTACTTGATAAAATTCTACTTTTATTCTTATGATAATGTAAATATATTTCTTAAATTCACAGATTTATTTTTGTCATATAATGTCAAATATTGAAATTTATTACTATTGACATTTCTGAAAAAAGTTATATATCCAGGATCCTTGATGAGATCCATTTGGATATGATGATGAACTTGGGAGATACAATCATAGAAGAAAATCATGTGTCCCTGAAGAACCGTGCTGTGTATCTCATGATGAAAAATCATCTTACTGTGTGAAATGAATTAAGAGAAAGATATGAACACCAGAAGATGTAATCCTCTCAAAAGATCATTATGATTTATTGCACCTAAAGTTGCAAAATTTTAAGAGTGGTATTGAATATTCTGCACTCTTTAAAATCAGCTTAATATTAAAATTATGCAGTGAAAATGTCACTGATGATGATATTTAAAAGAAGACATATATTATTTTTCATACCTCGAATGTGCTCCTGCAGTAGCAATATTGAGAGTGAAAGTTCAACAAATATTCTAAACTTTTATTTTGTCTTCCAATGATTGAGCTAAATAATGAGATTTTGTTAATAAATCATCAGTTACGTCCTATTAATAATATTGAATTTACATCATTTTCAGAAGTGAACGGTGCATCCTTTCAAAAGAATCAATGACATAGACGTAGTAGAAAAACTATAAAAGTGTTGGTCCCAAAAGCGACAACACTAAAGATGATAAAAATATATCGTATCACTAGAAGTGATCCAACTCAGAGAAGGGTAAAGGCCATCAGAATAATTTTTCATAAAAAGATGAAGATGTTTGTCATAGATGTGGTATGACTGAACAGTGGTCACGTACCTGTTGTACGGCCAAACATTTGATTTACTTATACTAAGCTTTTATATATAAGCTTATTAATATTTCATCATGTTTTAAAATAATGAAATATCAGTGCCTGAAGCACGATAGAAATTATTTGGGATAATAAGACCCTATCTAAATTTGATTCTCTTATAAATGAATGTGAACCAGAAGTTCAGAGGATTATCTATTTGTATTGCAAATCAGTTACATGATGTATTTACTGACACTAAAAGAGTTGTAAAATCATATATTACTGCTGTTAATGCTTAAGTAATAATTGAAATTCCCGAAGGACGAGTTGTTAAAACAGCAATAAATGAGTCTAAGATACGCCTGAAGCGTTGAAGACCTATTGGTGCACAAAAGAAAAAAAAAATCGGTGCTCATGAAGAGACCGTATTTTCTATATAAAATATAATCCTCCTGAAGAGGAAACCTCCTGAAGAGGTAACTCCTGAAGAGTATAACTCTTGAAGAGTATAACTCCTGAAGAGGTAACTCCTGAATAGTATAACTCCTGAAGAGAAAACTCCTGAAGAGTACAAACCTCCTGAAGAGGAACCTCCTGTAAAGGTGTTTCATGAAATGTTTTCTCCTGAAGAGGAACAATAAGATCTCAATACATTTTATGAGTACTGGAAAATTTATGGATAGAAATAAAACTGTTGTCGACAACATATATGATAACACTTGACATTACCAGAAGTAATGAAGAAAATGAGCCAAAAACGGTCAAAAAATGTCGACGTAGAAATGATTGGCCAAAATGGAAAGCAGTTATTGAAACTGAATTAAAATCGCCAGCAAAGCGAGAGGTATTTGGACCTGTTGTCTAAATAACAAAAGGTGTAATGCCTATAAAATATAAGTGAGTATTTATATGAAAGCGTAATGCGAAATAAAATTGTGCGGTATAATTTGTCGCATAAAGTTTCCTGCAGAAACTCGAGAGTAGTTATAAGGAAACATATTTCCTTGGTATGAATGCAATCACATTCATATTTTTAATCGATTTGGTTATTACAAAAGGATTAGATATGCAATTGATGAATGTAATCACTGCATATTTATAAGGATCATTAGATCATTACTTTTATAAAGAAATACGATACTTGAAGCATCTAATCCAAGTACATTTAGGAGTATGTACTTTATAAAGTTTCAAATATCTTTATATGGATTAAAGCAATCCGGACGCATGTGGTATAATTGAATCAACGAGTATCTATTAAAAGAAATATTTAAGAATAATCCTATATGCCCATGTGTTTTATCAGAATCCGGATTTGCCATTATTGCAATTTACGTTGATGATTTACCTTGTTAGAACCCCTGAAGAGATCACAAGGTCTGCTATAAATTCAAGGAATACATTTGAAAATGAAAGATCTTATTATTCAATTGATAGATAAGTTACAAGAATTTAAGATTTCTAGCCTCATCTCTCAAATGCATTTGCTCTTCATAAAGCAACATACCATCCTTATCTAAAGGATTAGGCAGTCGAAATGAAGAGGCAAGTAAGGATTTTAAATCCTTATTCTCTTGCTTTAAGTCTGCAATTTTTCTGTCAAACTCTTGAACGAGTCGTTGAAGTACGGAAAGCTTCTCGTTAATCTCCTCAATCTCACGATTTTTGGATTGTAATAGGTTGGAAAATCCGACAATAGAGGAGGAGTATTGGGTGCCGAGAGTCACCAGCTTATAAACGGCTTCACGATCTGACTTATTAGCTAGATCATTCGTTTGTTGCAACATGACACATATGGAAGATGCAGGAATAATTTGTAATTGAGGTGAAGGATACCTCATATGTTGATCGTGAGAAATAGTAAAAGGAAATTGATGAGCCATTGGAAATTTATAGAATAAGAATACAAATACAGATGAATTATAGATATGAGAAGAAGATTTGATGCGTACTAAATGAAGCTAAAGATGGTTCTTATAGAAATAGAAATAAGAACAAGACAAACCATCATATCTTCAAATCTCACTTTACAAGATATGCTGGATGCATAATTTCAAAAGACAGCGAAATTAATTACAGCTATCCCTATTTTCTTGTAAACGATGAAGCTCTGCCGTTAGTTGCTGTTGTTGACTTTGTCTCTGAGCTCTCTCTCATTCTAGCTCTTCTACTCGTGTTTTCAGGTCACGAGAATACCAGTCTACAAGTTTCTTCAGCTCCTTGTTTTCTTATCTTAAATCTTTATTTTTTCTATCTTTAGTTGCAAGCGTTTGATGCAATTCAGATATTTGAGTTTTAAGATGATCAACCTCACTCGTTCTCGCCAATAGCCTCTGAGACATGGTTGTAAGAGAGGCAGCATATTGAGCACTGAGAGTTCTTGATGCTGCAACAATTTCAGGATTAGATTTACTAGAAAGATTTATCTCTGCTCCTATCATGGTGTTTACAGCCTCAGGAGAAAATATAAATGGTTGAGGTATAAAAGGTTCATAGTTTAAATATGGGACATTAGAATTTCTATCAGACATAATATCGTTCTGGATGAACAACAACTAAATCTATGAGGAATGCGAGATCTTTTTGCTGGAGTAAACCAATGGTAAAATTGGTTATATTTAAACAACAACCCGAAGCCTTCAAATCTCTTCAAGATCTCGTTTGTCCACAATGTCAAGCGGATTTGATTTTCCGCCGAACCGATAATATTATACCTCAAAACTTTTACAGCTTTTATCATACATGAATGATTTCCAATGTTATTTCCGCCGTATATAAACAAGTTCTCCCTAATAACGCCGAATGAGGAGGAGAAAATTTTAGATGAAAATATTATTATGTTCTCTCTAATGCATTATATAGATGGAAATCATGTTTGAATTCGTAATCTACTATATATGCTGAAATAATGTTTGCTTATTACTTGAAACACTAATGCATATTATCAGGGGGAGTTTAAGTATTACTGCAGGTATCAGATTTCTATTAAGTCTGTCAACCAGATATTATTTTTCCTCTTCAAATCACTCAAAGATTATTGCAATTCATGAAACAAGTCGAGAGTATATTTGGCTAAGATCAATGACTCAACATATCCAAGAAAAGTGCGGTCTTCCCACGATCAATGATAGTCCAACAATTTTATACAAAGATAATGCTACTTATCATTCAAATCAAAGGAAGATATATCAAAGATACGATCAAGTGATAATCTGGCAGATTTATTCACGAAGGCATCACCAACTGCGACATTCAAGAAAATTGTGCAGAATATTAAAATGTGAAGACTCAAAAATCTATCGTCATGCACTTTTTAGGGGGAGTAAAAGTCCTGAAGACTTGTGCTGATTGTACTCTTTTTCCTTCGCTAAGGCTTTGTCCCACTGGGTTTTCCTTTGCAAGGTTTTAATGAGGCAATCTTAAAGCACTTGTGGATACATAAGAAGACTGTACTCTTTTTCCTTCACCATTAGTTTTTCTTCCCACAAGGTTTTTCCTTAGCAAGGTTTTAACGAGACAGATTCTTTATGGGTGATCATTCAAGGGGGAGTGTTATGAATTATTGAAGGCAGTCCCCGCCCCCTTAATTATTTTGTGAATGACCCCACCACTATAATTTTAAGTCTTACACAGTAACTTGCATAGTAATTTCAACGCCTATAAATATGAGCTTCAATTGTTATGAAATTCATAAGAAAATATATAGAATGAATAAAGTTTCAGAAGAGTTTCTTAAGAGTTTATTTTATATTTCTCTTGTAATAGTAGTAGTTTTCTTTTTAGTTTTATAACAAAAAAGACTTTTTATTACTTTTTTTGTTTTGCATGCATGATGAACGTATGCATTCGTCAATATGAGCTGTTGATACGTCACATGAGAGTCAAAACCATTCTTCAATATTTAGTCCTAATTATATATTATTTTTATGCTTATTAATTAATAATCAATCCACAGATTAAATGTCATATACATATACTATTTAGTTATATTTAATTATAAATGCTAATTAAGTGAAGTACCGATATAAGTTTGAATGACGTTTGATCGAGTGTGCCTTTTTTTTTTTTAAATCTTAACGACTAATTAAGGAAGTAATTACTATTAGTGAATTTGCATTTTTTTTAAATGTTTGAAGATGTTTAAAAAAATAGATAAAAGAAAAGGAAAAAATTATAATCTGCATGTCCTTCTACTAGTACGTACCCTGATTATCGGTATAAAGACATATATATAATATATATTATGTGTGTGTATATATAATATATACATATATATATGAGTTTTACGTAAATTATACTAATTAGCACATTAATTGTAGATATTATTGACTAATTGCATGTTATTATTCCGGATTTACTACATACTAATATAGGCTAGCTCATTTAGAGTATTTTAGAATTATGTTAATAATAGTAAAATGGTTTGTGAATATATAGTCGTGAAACAATTTGAGTTAAAATATTTTATTTAGTTTTGGAAAATGACGTGAAAAAAGTTGAATAAAATTATTATAAAATTATTTAATAATATTATTTGAATATTTAATTTTTTAATAATAATATTATTATTATGAATATATTATTATTTGAAGATAGTGAAGATAAGGATATGGCCAAAGGACGGAAATGAATCCTTGATCATGGTGGTTTAGTGGCAATTCCATCTTGGAAAAAGTTTTAGGTCACAATATGTATAACTAGGTGAAATATGAAATATATTTTCATTTTAGGTTCCAAGAAGAGGACTCTTATAGCTATTAAGAGATTCTACAAAATCAGTCTCACAAACTGACGTAATTTCGTATGATCTGTTAGATCTACTTTACAATAAAAGTAATTTTACAATTTGATGAACCATATAAAATAACATCAGTTTATATAATTACTTTTGTGTGATCTATTTATGACTAAAGTATTTCTCTTCCAAGAACTAATGGTAATATTACATATTCTAGCGTCCAAGAAGAAGTATCACCATATTGAAGTGTATATACGTGAGTGAAAAATGATATTTGCACTCGTGAATTGTGTAATCACCACGAAATTACTTTGAAAAATGTGATTAAAATACTAGATCCGCATGAAAAAATTAATTTTTTAATAGTAAACCCCACTCTTTTTCAAAGTTTTCAAAGTGATTATGTAACGTTTACGCACTCAATGGTTGTATGTAACATTATTATTTATCATTCAACCACCCACAATCTTTACTATATTGTGATAAGTCATAGGCTTTCCTAACATGAATAGGTACTTGGATTATATATGTGGTCTAACTGCAAACCACTAAACCCTGGGTTCTAGCTTCTTCCACAAATCTCTTAAATTCATCCAGCTTCTTTCCTTTCACATATTTTTTTGTTAAAGAACACAGTTTGTAATTTATATGAGATGCTATCAAAATGCAACAATATTGTCTTATACTTGAGATTGTTAATTATATCACCACCATTGAAGATGATTATCTTATCATCTTAAACCGACTTCATTGCTTATAAATATATGTAATACATGGGTGCTGTGCTGAGCGGTGGTGTGGGTGCAGCAGTGAAGAGCTGCACCAAAGTGTGGGTAGCCATGCAAGTGAGTGCACCAAGGGCGTGAGGTGTGTTGCTCTAAGAGAGAGAGAGAGCTTGTTAATCTCTAAGAGAATAGAAAGTCGAGTTGAGAGTGTGTGATCTCTTCCTCTGTAATATTCTCTATATTTCATTATTTATTAGTGAAAGTTTTCTTTCTCTGTGTAGACATAGGCCAAGTTGGTCAAACCACGTTAAATTTCAGTCTCTATAATATTTATGAGTATCCGCCGATCCCAACAATAATATCGTGCAGTTCAAAATCTATTGTTGATTCTTCCAAGCAAATACGTTTTTGTCACATATAATAGAAGAAGAAACCTTGATTATACCATTCTATCTAAATAGCATTTGCTTTAAGAAGTAAGTAAGGTTACAACACAGCTACAAATTATATATTATATATCTATTGACAAGATCGAAAATATTATATCTATCAAGGATTCTCTCAAAGATCCTGCCAAACATGACATTATGACACTACACCTTTACAAGATAAAATTCAATTCAAAACCAAATATATCACACAGCTAGTGACTCCTAGTCAAACACTGTAATTAATTGTTATTAATAATACACATTGTGCCACAATTAGGTGGGTTGATAGCATTCAATCAAATCCATACGTATCTTGATATGGTAACAAGAGCCAATGGACTCTTATCATTTCTTTTTCATAGAAATTTTACTTCTAATTGTTAGGTGCGTAAATATTACGTAATCCTTTTGAAAAAAAATGTGGTTCACTATTATAAAATTATTATTTTTTATATAGATCCCATATTTTATTCAATTTTCTTAAAACAATTATGCGACGGTTGCAAAATTCATGTTTGTAAATATCTTTTTTTTTTTCTACGAACGATCAAGCATCTTAGTACCTCTAATTCGCATCTTTCATCCCCTCTCTTTTCATAGGCAATTATATCATCAAATACTTTTCCTCTTTCTGTCAACCCCTTCCAGATTTCACTTTCATAAAACTTACCCGTGACAACTCTCTTCTATAGAAGGCAAAAATTACCCCTCCCTCAAGACTATAGATCTCTTTGACTACGTCGAGGGAACCACACCTGCCTCTTCCTCTTCTACCCACACCTGTCCAATCCTTTATTTACCAATCGGGCCTTTACCACATGTACTAGGCAATATCAATTTATTCTCAATGCCCTACACTCCTCCATGTTGAAAATCATTGTCACACAAGTTACGAAATGCACAATGTCAAAGTAGGTAAGGAGCACCCTTGAATGCATGTTTACCTCCACCTCATGCACATGCTTCATGAATTCACCTACCAACTCGCCTTGAAAGGAAACACCTTAATCTTAGACTATTTTCATAAATTCACCAGTTTGGTAGAAACTGTAGCCGTTGTAAATCAAAGCTTAAATTATTTCGAACTTGGTTTCCTTCTTGTTGGTGGGTTTTCGACCTAAATATGACTTTTTCTTGTTACGTCGGTCACCACCGGAGTTGGTCCGGTGAATTTCATCGAAAGATATTGATGGCCAATTTGAATGTGAACTCCAAACAATACAATGGATCTGAGCATATCCGTATACGTAATGGTATTGGTTTACCGTTAAGGAAAGCACCATCGGCTGTGAGCAAACACCACTCAAAGAACAATCCAGAAGAATCAAAATAGATGCCTAAGGGAATATTTGTATAATAAAAAAGCAAAGCTGGCATTATTCTGAGTGTATTTTATTAAGGTTGTATGCCTATAAATATGGTCATTCTGTACTTGAAATACATATGAAAAACACAGGAATCAATTTCACCATGTATTTGGTTTACACTTTCTGTCAAACACTTAGTGGGTTTCATATCTTTATTATGATATCAGAGAGGGTTGCTACTAAAGGTTTATAAGTTGCCTTTATTTCAAGTAAGGACCAGATTGCAGATGTTTTGACCAAGCCATTATCAGCCTCCAGATTTGCACGTCTTCAATCAAGCCTTACTATTAAACCAATACCGTATGCATTGCAGGGGGTGTTAAGGAACAAGCACCATCGGCTGTGAGCAAGCACCACTCAAAGATCAATCCATAAGAATCAAAATAGATACCTAAGGGAATATTTGTATAACAGAAAAGCAGAACTGACATTATTTTGAGTGTATTTCGTTAAGGTTGTATGCCTATAAATATGGTCATTCTGTACATGAAATAAATATGAAAAACAAAAGAATTAATTTCATCATGTATTTGGTTTACGCTTTCTATCAAACACTTAGTGGGTCTCGTATCTTTATTATATACCAAGAAAACACTTCAACATAACCCGGCAAACCACATAATATTTCTTTCCTTCTCCATAACGCACCTCATGGGCCTTACATTAAGAAAAATTTACTTCCAATTCCAAAATTTACTGTTGATACTAACACCTATTTTGAATTTCATCATTTAAAAAAAAAATTGTGAAGGACCAGGCCACCAAAAAACTAGATTCCATTATTATTATAGTACTGTTGGAACTTCTATAGTCGTTACACAGTTCTAATCTACTTTTTGCAAAAATTAAGTCACCAATCTTTTCCTCTAGTTCCAATCTTTATGTGGGATGCTTTTTTAATTGCAAAATTAAATCACTTCAATCAGATTGAGGAGGTGAGTCTCTGCCTCTATCTAGAATATTTCAACCATATCTCTCCATTTCAACTTTTGTTCAAGTGTTCTTTGGTCTACCCTTTCCTTAGGATCTTTGGTTTTGCATGTTGACCCAGCCTCCATCCGTATAATAAACACAAATTCCAAATTTCCAACTCCGTTCCACTCATTGTGTTTTTCCTAGGCATACTTTGAAATACAAAGGCTATAAATGTTACAATCTTCAAATGGGAAAAAAACAATCATTTTCAAATACATCTTTCAAGAGTTTGACTCTCCTTTCCAATTCAAACCCAAATCTCATATAACCCAATTCTTAATCCATATCCCATCTACATTCCACTAATTCAGCCCATGCAACTACGTTCAATCTTTGTGGTACGTGACTCCATACAAGTGAATCCTCCAACAAATCAATAGCTCCCATTGAGTCCATTGATCTGACTCCACCCACATGAGACTTGAACCTCTCCCCAATCAGGCGTGAGGGGTCTGTTTCTCTCTCCTTAATTTTCTCTCTTTTTAAAGCGATATTTGGTATTTCCTCTCGAAGATTCTTTACTTTCCCTTGGGCAGAGGAGGTTTGGAGATTGGTTGAGGAAGTCGGCCCTACTAGAGAGAAAACAATTGGAAAATAGAAATGGAAAAGTGCACGAAATGAAAAAACTAGTAGAAACTAGGGGAGGAGGAGGTTGGCCTCTTCTATCTCCCCAGTTTTCAATCTCCACTCCTGCAGAAGAAGACTGCAATTCCACACGGGGCGTTGGCCGCATGCACGACCCAAGTCATGCGCTTTCTCCATGTGCAGCCGCATTCTAGCGAGAATTCAGAGGTCATGCGCAGCACTGCTACCATCAAAGTCCTCAGATCTGTAGGAAATGCCGTTTGTTCATCTCCTCAGGCGACGCGTGTCCTCCACACGCAACCACTATCTCCATGGATCCTTGGCTGGCGAGTCGGTTCTGACTTCAACTGCTGCCTTGTTTTATTGCTTTCCCTAAATCGGGATCGTGAAAGAGGGATCGTGGAACTCTTAAAAAAATATTTCAAACAACAAATAATAGTACACTCGTCATCATCGCTGCTTCTTGCGGAGGTTCTATCGTCTTCAGCAGTGGTTCTATTATTCGATTTTTGGCAAACGCCTTAAATCCATCTTCTTATAAGACGACGTCCTCTTGTATGACAATGGTAGGGTCTAAGAAATTGGTCCTAAATAAATTTCATTTTTTTCTACCTTTTTCACACTGTTATCTTTCGCTTTGAGGTGATTGTTGGAGAAGCACCCCCCCCCCCTCTCTCTCTTTCTCATGTATCATTTATCCTACTTTTAATGAATATGCTTGCTTAAAAAAAAACAAGAAAACAAAAACCTCTCCCTAGCCCAGTTGGAAACTATTCACCTTCCTAATTGTTCCATCCACATCAAATTTTTGTGTGATACCCTTACATGATAAGGATAATAGTAGATGGTCATGTTTAAAATCTCACATTATTTGAGAAGGAGAAATTATTGCTTTTTATAAGGTTCTAATAAGGTTTCAATTGTATCATTAACTAATCATTTAAGAGTATAGGTCACGTGGTTTCAGCCTGTATTGGAATGTTACATTTTGTCTCTTCCCAAGACAATGAATCCCTAACCCTTGTTTCCCTCTACATCGAATTCTCCGCCTGAGTTTCATTCGAACTAGGTATGGCACGAGCCTCAAGTGAACTCTCTATCTGAACTTCGCACCCATTGAGCAATTGTATAGCAAATTTTGTATTTGGCATTTTCTCAACTCGCAAATTAGGCTTCAGTAAAACAATATACACAAAATATTTTTTGTTCTATTTTTATACAGTTTTTTTTTTTTTTTTGTCGTATAGAACAATCTGATAGTAAGATCTACAATAAAAATAAAATACATTTAATACAAATTATGTATTAAAAAAGTATATGACATGTCAAGACCAATATATCATTTAAATAACATAGACACTTATATAAATATATTAAATAAAAGAAACATAAAGTATCTAAAATTGTAACTTACATTCTTTTAAAGAAACAAAATCATTAAGTATTAAATCTAAATTAAAATTCTTATCTATTTCTTTTTCAATATAGACAACTAAATTATTTGCTAGAAATTTATCTTCAATCTTTCTTGTTATAAAGTCTTGTTTTAACAATCTTCATAGTGTTGATATGTTGTGATTGTTCTAATAAATTTTCACAAGATTTCACAGCATTTTTATAACAAGAACATGGATCCTCCCGAATATGATTCAAAAAGGCATAATGTTTCTATTATTAATTTTCTTCCAACTTCTAAATTCTATGATAGTAAATACATCACATCTAGGATGTTGAGATGATCTCATTGTAAAAGGATAACAAGTTAAACAATGTGCAATATTTTTTGATGGAGAATATTTTAACCAAAATTCAAATTGTACAAACCAAGAAGCTTGAAAGTGACGAGAATGCTTTCCAGAACCAAAAAACTTAAAAGATAGATATTTTAAGAAATGTACTTAATATAGACCAATTTTCAAGTAAGCTCATCTTATTTCATCACACTGTTTGATTGGATAGCTCAACAGAGGAGGATGAATCTTGAATTTCGTTGAAGAGAAGATATATCAATCTCTTTAGAATCAAGTGTTGACGATGTAAAATGAATCCTTTCATATTCCAAAATTAGAGAGTTAAGATTAGAATTTTCCTCTTGTTCAATCTTAGAAATTTTAGAAGAATTTTCTGAAAGATCAATTTCTTTTCTTTTGAAGAGTGAATTTATAGTTTTTAATTTAGACATCATTCATGAACCTAGATTTAAAATCAAATTGAAAATATAAAATAAAATTAGATAAACTCCATAAATATTCTGATGATGAGGTGCCAAAAATAAAAGTCAAATAAATTAGAATTGAAAATCGAGCAATTCATCAGTACACATAATGCTATTAAAGGCAATTAAATTAGTACACATAATTAATATTTATAATAATAATATATAATTTATCAACATAAAGTCCTTATAAAGAAGAAAGACATACCACGTACGGAAAAATGAGTTAGGAAGATTGTGCTGCACAATTGTGCCGTGGGAACTAGGAAGGGCTAGCTAGCAACTTTAGTTTACTAAAAAAAAAAAATCGTTAGTCTACTAAATAATAATAAAAGAAAATCATTTGTCTAATAAATAAATAAATAAAAACTAGTAAGGATTCCAAAACCTTCAAAAAATGGCACTGAATCTTTAGAGAGAGAGAGAGAGAGAGAGAGAGAGAGAAAAGTAGTTGTTAGAACTTAGTTTGCTTTATGCTTACCTGTTAAGCTGTTACCCCATGGCCGATGCAAGAAGATTAGTAAGTTTCATAAGATGGGTTTGTCAAGCAGCCGAGTAGGTGAAGAAAAAACACGTCTGTTTCATTGTTTCAACGTTGGAGAGAATAAAATGTGAAAGACAAAATGTGAAATGCGATATACTGTGCAGAAGTTATGTCAATTTGCAAGAGTAAAATGTGAGTACGTCTATAGCAATAAGACAAAATACAGTGGGCCAGTGGTAGATTTTTGTAAGCCACATAACTTGCAGATTGCAGTGCTTTGGAAAATGGAAAGAGGTTGAAACAATATTTTTAATTTTGTGCCGTACTAGTCAGTATGGCTAAAATATGTCGTACCAACCAATTACCCGATACAAGTCATACATGCATTTTGTAGCGGCCGAAATTTTGGTCGTACCGGTCGATACACGATTTCAGCTAATATTTTGGCCAACCGGTCAGTACACAAATTTTGGGCTTGTTGGATTTCGGTCTTTTACACTTTTTTTTTTGTTTCTTGCTATTTTTCTTATTCCAATTTGGACTAGATTATTTACATATATATAATTTATTTATGATAAACTATTATAAAACGATACACAAAACAATACCAGTACCAATATATGTTATTCCAGTGCCTTGGCCAGTATACCCACCAGTACAATATTCAAAATATTGGTTAGAAATACTATGTGAAATTTCCACTTGCCCCAAAAGCTTAGGTTGATGGAAAGATACTTCATCTCACTTGTAGGCCAGACTTCTCCTCAATTATTAGGTTCAGCAAATTTGATGATTTCGAACTCAGAATCTTTGCTGATCTGATGCCATGTGAAATATCATTTGTTACAAAAGTTTAAGCTGATGAGATGATATAGTTTTTATTAATTATATCTTAACATACAATCGGTTATAGTTAGAAATCATCAAACTTTTTTTTATATATAATGAAAACATGCCATCATGTTATTAGATCATTTTATTTTATATGAGATGTATTTTATTTATTTTATTTTTAAATCAGATAAAATTTTGTGAAGATGACCAAAAATAATTTTTAGAGAGTGGACAACACAAGATAAAATTAATATTATCTTACTCAATTATAAAAAACCAATATATATATATTTTTTTTCAAAATTTTGTAAGGGCATGGCCCCTGTAAAAGCATTCTGACGTCGGACAGAATAGTGATTATTTCGCAAGCTAGTTTCAACAAATGAGTCATAGGGAAGAACACAAGAAAATTGTCCAAAACACAGAAAATACGTCTCTGAGGTTCAACTGAATATTATGAAATCAAGTAATGTCGAAAATCAGTCCACAAGTCGGACTGTATAGCCAAAAATCGTCTATATCCGAATTTTACCAAAAATGTAAAAATCTCATAAATTACGTCAAATTGAAATTCAAATTAAAATAAGCAATCTACGAAAAATCCGGCCCAAATAGGGTTTAAAATCACTTCCTAATTGACAAACGAAATATTATCAAAAATAACTAAAAATAATGATTCGGAAGGGAAAACAGCAGAATTTGAGGTCCAAAAAAAGGCACTTGGAGCCATGCTCGATGTGGGCAACTGGGCAGCGTGAGTGTTGAAAAGAACTTTCTGAATTGGGGTCTTATGCGCGATTCTGACACCCGTAGCTAAAGTTATGGCCAAAAAACTGAAACGCACTCAAAACTCTCTCAATTAGAAAGAGATCACGATCACTTCCGGCCTTTATGCTGATCTGCCAATTCATAATACCTCAGCGCCATTAACATGCAACTAGACAGTTCAGCATCATCTGTCTCGGATCTCCATACATCACATTCTTATTGGATTATCTAAAATTATTTTTCAAAAAGTATAAATTTATACATTTATTAAAAAAAATTGATGATATTTAGTTAAAATTGGGGTGATAAAAATATAAATAAATAAATAAAAATATTTTTTATAAATAATAAAATTAAAACTTTGAATCAAATGGTACTCTCTTTAATTATGATGATCAGCTTTATCTTAATATATATATATATATATATATATATATATATATACTAGGTAGAAGTAACGTGCAAAGCACGTTTGTCTAATTTAATTATGTAATTATTTTTAAAGAAATAATAGGATTTTTATTAAAAATTTAGTTTTTTGGTTTAAAAAACTAATTTCTAACATAATTTTGATGGATAATAATAATTAAGTAGATGATAAATAGTTTATTCTTTTTTGGATTATATTATAATGTTCTCTATTTTTTTCTTTCTTATTCTGTCTGGGATTTGTGAACGTATATTTATTGTATTTTTTTAGTTATGCAATTATTTTTAAGAATTTATATGATTTTTATGAAGAAAAAAATTTATATCATGATTTTGGGTTATGTTTGTATTTGAACATGAAATCTTAATCTTAAATATGTAAATTTATTTGATCATATATTTCAATTAAATATCAAACATATATAATATATTCATTATATTTTTTGGCTAATTATTTTATATTATTAAGTCTTTTTTTTTTCCAATACTCGATTTGGGCAAGAAAGAACTTAGAGAATATTCTTGACATATTGTCATGATCTAGAGCAATGAAATATTGTCATGACCTAGAGCTCTAAAGAATATGGTTTTTATAAGATAAAATAAATTTTATAACGTTGATTAAATATTGACAATAAAAAATGTTTTATTTAAAAGACTATAAAATAATAAATTTCATGTTAATTTGTACAATATAATACATAAGAATCTTAAGATGTTTGTCACCTTAATTCAATATATAAAATCGAGAGAAATAATCAACACGAAATTATCAATCAACTATTTAATCTATTATTTTATAAAATAAAAATTGATCTAATAATTACGTAATAATGAAAAAAATCACACAAACATAATACCATGAAAATATGATACCAATTAAAGTAGTATATATGTATAGCAAAACTCGTATATTAAGTTGTAAATCCTAAATTATTTGCCATAGATTGCATAAATTAAGAAATAAATAACAGAAACCAGAATAATTATTTTGAAGAAATTATAAAATAGAAAAAATTACCAATAAAAGAATGAAGATGGAAATAAAACAGAGATTATTACATGTCATCAATTAAAAGAGAAGATCAAATTCCAAAAATAATAATAATAATAATATAGATCAACACCTTCAACTAAAAGAGAAGATCGAATTCCAAAAAAAAAAAAAATTAATAATATAGATCAATACCTTCAACCAAAGTAAATCTGAGTAGCTTCTAACAGTACCAAGATATTAGAATCTAAGAAAAATGGAGGGAGTTATGTATAATAAATAAATCAACTGATTAAATCAGTGATTATTTACAAAAAAAAAAAAACAGATTAAGAAAATAAAATATAAAAAGTTAAATAATAATCTGAAAGAGTTATTTAAAAAATAATAATAAACAGATCAAACTAATTAAGAAATTCTGAATTGATTATTTTTTTGTCACAAATAATTAACATTGTGAAAAACAGATTATTCACAAAAAAATCGTTCACAAAAATTAATAAACATTATGATTAATATGTGTTTGCAAATAAACAGATTATAACAGATTATAACAGTTTATAATTAACAATTAAATTATTTACAAATTATTCAAAGATTAGCAAATTTATCATAAGTAATTGTTAAATGGCATTTATTAAGAAAGAAGAAATAGAAATGACGAAACTTTTTTTGAAGAGATTAGAACATAGAAGATTATACCAAAAATAATGAAAGAAAATGAAATTAAAACTGAGATTAATAAATGTCAAAAATAAAAAAAATAAGATGAAATAACACAAAAAATTTCATTTAAAAAATAAGTACATGTCATAAATTAAAAGAAAACATTAGATTCCACATAAATTAGTTAATTTCTTGTAATACATATTAAAAACAGTAGATGATGTAAAAAAAAAAAAAATTAACAGCGTGAAAAAAAATACATTATAAGAAATTATAAAACAGATTAATACATTTCAATACCTTCAATGCAAGTAAATTTGATTAGCTTCAAACAACATCAAGATGACAAGATTAAATCAATCTGAAGCAAAAATAGAAAGAATTAGAAAATATAGATTAAATCATAAATTAGAAAAAGGAAATAGGAAAAAAATTATATGTAATAAATTTTAGAAGAAGATAACTTCCACATCAAATTATTCTATTTATTCTAATGCGTATTGAAAATAGAAGATGAAATAAAACAAAATTAACAAAAACTAAAACCAGAAAATCATATCTACAAAAATTTAAAAAATTAATAGACATGAATACCTGCAACTCATTTATATTTGAGTAATTTCCAAAATGAGCGAAATCAATAAAATTTGGAATAAAAATTGAAGGGATTTTGGATTTTGAACAAAAATTGAAGCACAAATAGATGAAGTTATGTATTCTGGGATTTAGAACTAAGGTGGATGAGAATAACGGGCTTTAAGAATTCTCACTGTTTCTTTTTTTATTTTTCTACTTCTTTTCTTATGTTCTCTCGAAAAATAATGGCACATCTTCTACTATTTGCTTTTTGTTTTTTCAAAAAAATTTGAGTGCTTATTTAATGGGAATTTGTAAATTTAATGAAGAGTTAAATGTGAAATTTAGTGGACTTAATGGACGTGAACTGAAGAGACACGCAGAATGGATTTAATTTGAAAACACTTTGTGTTATGTATCAAAGATGTTGAAGAAAATGACGGGACAATTTGTATTAGGTGCGTTAATGATTAATTAATTGGGTTATAATTGTTGGACAAAATTTAATATTAATCAAAAGCATGAATTGATAGGATAAATGGAATAAATAACATACATTATATTATATGATTTTTAAAACGATATTTCTCATTAAATGCAGTATTAATTTTAATAGAAATAGATGAAAAATATTAATTTTAACCAAAAAAGAAAAAAATCTTTAAAATAAGATTTTTCGTCAATAACTATTATATATATATATATATATACAGTACACACATGATTGAGAGTGCTAAGTAATGCATCCTGTCATGTAATTGAATTTTTTTTTTTTTTTTTTTGGGAAAACATAATTGAAGTTTGAGGGAAGCTTCGGTCCGGACCAACTATAAAAAGGATTATTACAGACAACCGTTTAGCAGTCGACACGTCATATATTACTGAAACTCACTCTGCACTCGTATGCATGGAAATTTCGCTCTCTTTCACCACAAAACAGAAACTGCTGAGCCGGTGTACCCTCAAACGAACGAACCCCTGGATGGCATCAAGAGTCAAGACTCAGCCGAATCACTTGGGGGAAGAAAATCTGAATTTTCTTTCTTTCTCTGTGGAGTTTTGGTATGGGTTCTGGACGGCATCATTATACTTCTTGTAAATGAGTATGTGTTTCGGAACAAGGCTTGGGTATGGGTCTTATAAGTTTTTTTTTTTTCTAGAACTTCATCTTGTTGGAAATCTTGGACCTCCCAAATTCCTCTCATCAAGATTTACTTTCGACAGAATATCAAGAAAAATAAAGAAATAAACACAACACAAAAATTTACATGAAAAACTCTCAAATCAGGAGAAAAACAATCAGACCTAGAGAAGATAATATACTATGTGAAAAATTGTTACAATCACACAATTTTTCTCCTCACTCTAACGATACCCACAAAAACTTCTCTACTAGGAAAACTTTAACTTTCACCTCTATTCTTTTTTATATATTAAAAAGGACAACAGATGAATTTTACTAAAATTAAAAGTTATTAGATAAGTTTCTGACTGGTGTAATTAACTAAGGAGGCTAGGCCTCCTTTTATAGCTCATGGGTCTTGCTCTTCTCCCATTCCTTTCTCATATGGGATTCAAGGAGCAAAAAACTAATAATCTCCACCTTGCGACTTTAACTGATCCCACAGCCACGCTCCACTGCAATGAAAATCTTTATAGCTTTCGCTATCATGCTCCACCATAAAAGCATAACCACTCAGAATAAACCAATTCCAAGCATTTCACTTCGGCCCATGTCGAAAATAACACTGCTGAAAAATTATGGTGCAACTTCCACGTTTGGCTTTTCTGAAAGTTCATCAGCCATCGACATGAATTTCCACCACACACCCTGCATCAATGCCAAACCAATGCCCGTGTACAAACTTGTGGAACAACTAACATTAACACATCCTCTATCATGGCAATTTTGAGATTAGCGACATGCCATGAGGATGTACATGTTTCTTTTTAACAAACACCGTCTTCTGTAAAGAGAGATACGATGTTAGTTTCATTGTCAGTATCTCCATTTACTGACTTTGAGCCTCTTGCCGAACCTGCTCCACCTCTTGGACAATTTCTTCTGACGTGCCGAGGTTGTCCACACACCCAGCAGACTATTTTCTTCTTCATGAAGTTCTTCCTCTTCCAATCACCAGTTGTCACCATCACTAAGTTCTCAGGTGAACCATTACTTCCAACACTTAGCCTTCTTTCTTCAGAAAAAAGTTTACTGGTAACCTCTAAAAAAATTATTTTCTCCTTCCCATATATCAAAATAGACTTCATATGCTCATAGGAAGATGGAACAGACTAGATCAGCCTCAAGGCTTGATTCTCATCATCAATTTTAACTCTAATAGATACCTGTTCAGAGACAATGCCATTGAGAACACTTAAATGATCTGAAATAGTCGTACCTTCACTCATCCACAGTGTATGAAACTGTTCCTTCAGGTACACTCGATTCGAGACACCCTTTGTCTGATACAACTCTTTGAGCTTTTCCCAGAGTCCCTTTGTCGTAAATATTCCATGCACATTTGCAAGAACATTCTTGGCCAGGCACAGACGAATTGCATTTGCCGCTCTCAAATCCAAATCCTCCCAATCTTCATCGCTCATTCCAGATCTGCTATTTGTTTCACCAGTAGTGCTTGAACTGCTACTGACTTCAGGAACTGGTCTGCCTTCCAACGCCTTGTGTAATCCTGATTGAATCAAGATATCCTTGACTTGTACTTGCCACAAGCCAAAATTGATTCTCCCATCAAATTTCTCCACTTCAAATCTGATAGGATTTGAAACTCTACCTCTTGACATAGCTTCGATGAATTTTACGTAGAAATGAATAGTATATACTAAGTAAGTTCCCAGGAAAGACCAATCTTTTTTAGACAGAACTTCAAGGTTCCCACGAAAAATTGAAGGGTCACAACGAATATACTTAAAATTTCTAATCTGCTACACAGAACCTTCTTAGACTGTACGTATCCACACTACCACACCAAAATTTCACTCTGCAAAAAGAATCTAGTGGCTCTGATACCACTTGTTGGGAATCTTAGGCCTCCCAAATTCCCCCCACCAGGATCTACTTTTGACAGAATATCAAGAAAAATAGAGAAATAAACACAACACAAGAATTTACGTGAAAAACTCCCAAATCAGGAGAAAAACCACCAGACCCAGAGAAGAAAATACACTATGTGAAAAATTGTTACAATCACACAATTTTTCTCCTCACCCTAACGATACCCACAAAAACTTCTCCACTAGTAAAACTTTAACTTTCACATCTCTTTTTTTTATATATATTAAAAAGGACAACAGATAAATTTTATTAAAGTCAAAAGTTACTAGATAAGTTTCTAATTGGTGTAATTAACTAAGGAGGCTAGACCTCTTTTTATAGCCCATGAGTCTTGCTCTTCTTCCATTCCTTTTCCATGTGAAATTCAAGGAGCAAAAAACTAATACATCTTCTCTGTTCTTGGATTAATTATCAAATTCATATTGAGGTACGCTTTCATTTTTGTGTTTTGAATAGCACTTTTTGCAAGCTATTGATCATTTAAAAAAGGGAGTTTTTTTTTGCTAATCTCAAGTAAATTAATCGAAAATGCCAATGGTAATGGTGACATTAATTGTCGACAAGACTATCAAACTGATTCGAGTGATTCGCATATGGTTTCGGAGAAGAGGCTGATGGTTTCGAGTGATTCGCATACTAGTGATTCGACTGAGTCTTGGGGGAAGAAAAACTGAGGAAAATCGCGTTGGTCTTGGGGAAATATTCATCGTCAACTCCAGTCGATTTTCATCGTCGGCAGCTACTAGGCTAATCTCGTCGGCGGTGGGCGGGTCGTTTCAATCGATTTGGGTATCGGTTCTCAGCAGATTTGGGTTCTCAGCAACTTTAGAGAGGAAATCTTATGCATCCGGACCGAAGCTTTTTCCTTTTGGGAGTTTTTGAGTGATGTAAGGTTGAGTATTGATGATGATCAGACTGATAAAAAAAAAAAAAAAAAAATTATTCGAAAAGTACAGTAAATGGGCGCGTACGTACGTACCGGCCTTCTGGTTGAGGACGGATTTGGTGAAGTCAAGCTCGACCAATTGCAATCCTTCTTCAAGTTTTGGCTTTGCTTAGCTTTTCTTTTTTTTTTTTTTTTTTTTTCTTTTTTCTGTACTCTCATTGATGGGATGTTATTATGGGAGACGCTGGGGACCAGTTCGACTGTCTTCAGAGTCTAAAGCAGCCCAACGTTACTTTATGATTAAAAACACATTAAAATAAAATAAAAAATATGATTAAATAAAAAAATGAAGATTAAAAATATAATAAAAAAAATAAAATGAACAAAACATAATAAAAAATATAATAAAAATATAAAAATATAATAAAAAATATAATAAAAAAATAAAATGAAGATGAATTTAAGGGAATTCGGCCATGGAGCGAACGGAGCCGCCGCCGGTGGAGGTGGGCGACACCGCCCACATCATCGGGACCGGCGTACGGGTCCGAAACGGGTTTAAGGCTACCAGGAGCACACCGGAGCTCGCCGGAGCTCGTCGTCGTAAGGATGAGGTGGCTTGAGTCCGCCGGTCCCGATGGCGTGGGCAGTGTCGCCTACCGCCACCGGAGGCGGCGGGGGCTGCTTGTGTGGGGGGGGAGAGACCGTCTGCCCCCCAGGATTTCTCTATTATTATATTATAATTTTAGTTAATATAATTTAAATTTTGGTTTTTGATTATTTTATTTACATAAATTCCATATTAGAGTGGTTATTCTTTTAAATTATCATAATAAAATAATATAACTAACTTTTAATTTTAATTATTCACATTAAATATCTACATTTAATTATTTTATTTATGAAGATATATAATAATGAATAATAGATAATAATTATTTTTTTAATTATTTACAATTATGAAATTAATTAATTTTATCAGATTTTACTATTCTATCTATTATATATTAATTAATAATCATTTTAATTAAATTATGAATTTAAAAAAATAATTTTTAAAAGGAGGAGAGAGTAAAATAAAAATAATAATAATAATAATAAAATAAAGATTTGGCTAATTTTGAAACTTGCTATATTTAATATTATTTTTTATTTTACTATTCATTTTGATTAAAAGATTTAGCTTTTGACTAATTTAATATAAGATAAAAATAAGATTAATAGTTCAAAATTTTACTGGATTTAACTTTTTAACTAAATCAGTGAAAGTGCTCTAACACAAAATAAGAATTTTCTTAAAACAAACAGTTCTATTTAATTTCTTAGCAGAGCTAGAGAGAATCTGAAAGGAAATATAGGGAGTGAGAAACATAAACCAGAGATATGGGTTTTTTATATATGTTGATGAACAAAGCTGGAGACACGTGCAATATTAGTTCGTCTATATATGATAATTGCTACTTTACCCCCACCACCATGCATGTATTCACAACTAAAACAAAGAAGATGATGATCCATTACAAGAAAAAGAGATTTTTGAAACTCTTTTTATTTCTTGATGCCAAAAAAAAGGTTGAAAATAGTAATTTTAAGTTTATGCCCGTAAATTATCCATCTAAAAAAAAAAAAAAGACTTGTTAAGACAATTTTTGTGCCATAAAAATGTCAGTAACATATAATTATTTTAAAAAATTAAATAAATATAAGATTTATATAAACATAATAATTTTTAATAATAAATCTTACTATTTTTAAAAATAATTGTACACTATTTTTACACTTTATAATTATACATAACATTATTATTTCAAAATCATCTATAAATTATGTCCTTAATTAGTCACACAAGTCGGACTGAGTAGTAACTAGTACTAATAGATTGCACACGTCATTACAAAATTATGTATAAAGAATTGTTTAGACAGTGAGATAAAATGAAATTATAGTTGTGATGTTTTATAAATAATAACAAAATTATTGAATTGTAATTAATTGAGATGTTATTTCATGATTTATAAGATAGATTCTGGTCGGTAGTACTTTATCTTACATTATTTTCTGAAGAGAAATGCTACTTTTACATATGCATTTTTTCGATTTTAACCTCCTGCCTGATGTGGCATGCTTATATAATGGTTAATTTTTTATTTTTTTTTAAAAACCCTGTTATTGTCTCTTCCAAAATAGTGACTGTTCATCTCTTCCACACTCCAGCCTTTCGATCATCTCGTCTCCTGCACATCGTTTGGAAGTAGGACTATAAAAAGATCGAACCGGACTGGTAGACCAGACCGGACCGGTTGTCCTCTGATCGGAGACCGGACCGAACCGAATAGAATTCGGTCCGATCTGGTCCAAATTTTACATGGACCGATTAATTCCAATCCGGGTCTCGATCTAGATTGATTTCTTCCCTGGACTGGACCGAACTCCACATATATATATTTATATATGTATATATAAAAATAGTATATAAATTATAACATTAATATTAATATAAATTAATATATTAATATATAATATATATTAACATATAATATATAATATATATACTCTTATAATATTAAGATATTATAGTTGATTGGTTGATTAGTTGTAGTATAAAAATATAAATTATAATATATCTATATAATATATTAGTAATAACTTATAAGTAATAAGTGTATTATTATTATTTAATATATTATTACTAATTTATCACTATTTATTAACATATAAATATATAATATACTAATATAAAAGTGTTATTAATTATAATTTATTAACATACTTAATATATAATATATACTAACATATTAACTATATAATATATTGTTCTTTTAATATTAACATATTATAAATTATAGTAGTTAAATTTGGGCCAAAAAATATTTGCTCATTGTAGAATTTTAGATTAAATTTAGCTAATTAAAATCATATGGGGCACCAGGGACAGGACCAGGGAGACCATCCTGTGGATCGAATTGG